>WAAD01013002.1:0-21466 GCA_013389945.1 Fregata magnificens
CTCTTCCCGCCCATCTCTGCCGCCTCAGGTGGAAAGCGGGGTGGGAGGGCGACGCGGGTGACCGTCGGCGAGGTCGGGCGGGTGTGGCGTCGAAGCGGCCTGCCCACGGGGTATCGCGGCCCGGCGTTTTTCACCCGTGGTGCAAATCCACCCACCGTAGGAAACGCGGGCGGGTGCGGCCCCGCTGCTTTAATCCGCAGAGAGCTGCGCTTCCAAGAGCTAACGCGCCTCGGCGTCGCCTGAACGCCGTGGGGGTGATGGGAAAGCTCGGTGTGAACGAAGAAGCGTGAGGCGCCGTGTCTCGGCGGGGACGTGACGCCTCCGCCCCGGAGAACGGCGGTGGCCGACTGCGGGGACAGGGGAGGACGGCGTTGGTGGGGCCTGCTCGGGCTCGCTGGGTACGCGGGACGGTTCGCCGTCGGCTGGGGAAGGGGATGGTGATGTAACGGTGATGTGAAAATGCGAAATTTGCGTGGAAATCAGGGAAAAGGCAGGTGTGTTTCAGGCACCCGCATCCAGCTGCTGGAATATTCCTGCGCTCCACGGTGGCGATGCGGTTTGTATTGATATTCAGAGTTTTAAGTAACTGTTGTGTATGCCCCTGCCGCAGTTAGTCCTGAAACCTTTGGGTCAAACCGCTAACAGTTTCTGTTACAGGCACAGTAGCTAGCCTTGGTCCCACGTAAAAGGCCGGCCCCCCGTAAAACAGCGAGGTAGTTTGTCGTTTTCTAGCTGCGGTTCCTGTTTGTGCATAGCCTGGCTTGAAACACGGGTTGTAATGAGGTCCTTAAAAACTGTCCTCTAACTTTGAAAGTTAGGCCAGTCTTAACTTTAATCATGAAAAATAAAAACAGCTGCCGTCGGTTTTCATGCAGTGTATTTTCATCTCTGTGTCCTTTGCTCCCTTCAAGCTTCTATGAGGAACTTCTGTCTCACGGCATCTTGAAACCGCTGACTGCACCCATTGAAGGAATGGTAGTGAAAGAAGGCTCGTGCAATTACATGGCACCCCAGGGCATCTCCTCGGTTGTCAAGTATTATTTAAAACAGTCAGGTAATTTTTTAGATGCCTTTGTATGAAACGAAAGGTTTTAATGATTGTGTCTTTGAAGGCATTCTTGAACTGTCTTTCCAATTTAAATCTCCAATGAGAATGTTCAAGTTCCTTGTTTGTTTATGTATGTCTTGAAGTTGCTTAGATGGATAAACATGTCTGCGAGCTCTATAAATTTCCAAGCCCTGCAAGCGCTTCCCTAACTTTAGCTGCACTGCCGGCATATAAAAATCGCTATACAAATATAATGCCTGTAGGATCAGGGGCCAAGCTTATATTTACGCCACTGGCTTTAGCGTGTGAAAGTCGGACCAAACACAATTAGGACAGAGATAATTTAGTGGGAGTGAGATCGTGGTTGAGAAGAGATTTGAGTTGCACCTTGAATGAAGTGAGTGTGGGGGTGTTTTTTTCATGAGTGTGTGCTTAAGTTAACTGTGCTGTTTAACCGAGCAACTGGGAACACAGTGGTGAGTTGCATCCTGTGTTTCATAGAAACGACCGCTTATGCAGTATGTGAGCCTGCTGTGGTGAAAGTCCTTTAGAACAGACTGAAGGAGAAGATCGTCTGCTAGTTTAAACTGTGTAACTATTGTGTTAGGTGTAATGTGGCAGAACCGCTTCTACAGTTTAGTGACTAATTTAACTCCGGTTTGAAAAATGTTAGCTTTATGAGCAGTCAAGCTTCGCTCCTTTCATGTGATTGCTTTTGTCTTTTTTTTCATTAGCTGGTTTGTCTTTTTTTTTAGACCCTGTTGTTGCAAATAATTAACTACGTTCCTGTCTTCTGCTATATGAGAGGTGCTAACAGGGGCAACGCTCTCTTTTTCAGCTCGTGTGGGTGTGCTTTGATTGCTTACCTCGTGCCTTCTCCTGCACTCGTCGGATTTTGCTCTGAATTGGTTCAGCTCGCTAAAGCCACAGTAAACTAACCTGACAAAGAGAGCAGCTGGTAGTTTTCCATCTGTTTACAGAGCTGACTCATGTCAGAGAGGGGTCAGATGAATACCAGCCCTAGCACAGGGGAGTGATGGGATCTTTTCAGCTGATGAGCATCCACTCTTTTAATGTCATATGCTAGCTGTTAAATTGATTCAACCTAATATGTGAAACTTTGCCCTAAGACTGTCTGTGTGCCTTGGTGTTTGCAAGTCACCCAGTTAATAAGGGCAACTACTTTGCGTTTTCTTTGTGGAATTCACTGTTACATGTATTTAACTTCTTTTCCCAAGCAGGTGCAGATGTCTTCTACGAACAGCATGTAACTCACATCTGTCTCCGAGATGGGAAATGGGAAGTCTCCAGGAAAATGGGACCGCCGGAACTGTTTGATATAGTTATTCTCACAATGCCTGTTCCACAAATTCTTCAGCTGCAAGGTGACATTGTAAACAGTAAGTTCATACCTCAAAATTGCAGGTGTCTAGCCTAAAATGGCAGTTGCGCATCTCGTATAGCAAAGAAGTACTCAACAGTCTGAGCTGTCTGTTAATTTCTGCCAGAATAGAGTGAATCTAAAGATGATAGGAGGTGGGAAATTTTGAGGCTGTATGTGTGGCGCGTGAGCGGTAATACCGTGATAGCAAAAATACCTAAACAGGTGAGTCAATTTTTAATCTGATCTTTAATTTTTTGCTGACTTCTAAAACAGGACTTGTCTTTCTGTGACTTGAAAATACTTATTGAATCGGACAAGAGCCTCAGCAGGTCCCCACGTGGTGGTTTCCTTGACACTATCTCTTTGGCGACATGTCGTGCTGATTTTCAGTGCTGCCTCTGGTATGTCTGCGGTAGGGATGACCCAGAGAGTAAGACCTGAATAACAGCTGTCCTGTGGGGAAAATCCCTAGGGCATTTCAGTGAGCCTAAAATCATATGAAATGCAGGGGAGGAAGAAGTCCAGATCAGAACTCTTTGGTCTCTAGTTTATAAGATGAAAGCCTCTCAGACCCTCCAGCTTGTTTGCTGTTTATGGCTGCCCCCTGGGGGTTGCATTCGCCAAACATGAGTAAATCTCAATTATCCTTTGGTGATTTATTGGGGTGAATGTGTTAACAGTGCCATGGAGGCTTAGAAGGAGCAGCTTGGTGCTGAGAAAGAAGTCCAAGTTCAGGTCTGGACAAGTTTACTAGCTTAGGCACATTGTCTCAGGTGCGAGGCTTCCAGGGCCAGTTTTTCTCTGAAGGCAGGCTGATGAATCCTGCTTACCCATGCTAGCTCTGTGCACAGTCAGCCTCTGTCCACAGCGGGCTCCCTGTAGCGTTGTTTCTGGGAGGGCTGGTTAGCTGAGGTGCTTCCGAGCCTGTGAGCAGATTTGGTGTATTTGCCATGAGACTTGGTCCTTGTGGAACAGCCACCGTGAGGATTTACAGGGCAGAGATCTTGGTGCAGCTCTACAGGAGATGGCTCTGAGGGCTGGTGCTGAGCAGAAGCCAGAAAGCCCAGCCAGGCCTGTGCTGACCCTGGCAGAGCCACTTGGAGCGCACTGGGCTGTGGATTTATCACCTCAGCTGCAGTGTTGTACCAAAGACATGCTGCGTCTGGCTAATAACCTCTCTTTGAACTCAGCGTGCTGGCAGCAGTGCACGGGCGTCCACGTGGCTCGAGTCAGTTCTGGTCAGAGAGGGCTTCTTCCCTCTCTGCTGCCAGCTCCTGAAGTAGCTACTTTAAAATTTGTGGGTTTTCTGCTCTCTGGTTTGTAGAAAAACCACCAGTGCTTGAAAGATGAAGAGCTGGCTTTAATGCTTGGCTCCTTGTGCTTTGCTGTATCTTGGATTTTCATGTGTGATTTACAAGCTGTTTGTTAAAAGATATCAGAGCAATAGGTGGAGGGGGTTAGAGCGAGCTGCCAGGGTCTGCCTGAAGTTGCTTCATAGTAACTGGGACCTGCATGAGGGAAAAGAAGAGGACGGGGGTGGGAAGAGAAGGGTGGATGGCAACAGGACGTTGAACTGCAGCACAGTGTCTTACGGTAGCAAAGGGAATATTGATGTCTGATCACGGTAAAGAAGAGAAGTATTTTCATTACAACCTCTTATTTTAAGCTTTGTGCCTAAAGAGATAAATATCCTGTAAGAACAAGATTTCTCTGCTATTCATTGTTTTATAAGCTCTGTCACTTCCCCTGTCCCTTTACCATGGAAAGTAATGGTATCCCCACTGAATTGTCTTGGTTAGTGAGTGTACTCTTTCACTTCATACTCTGAATCATATGAGCAGGGTAAATGTATAGACATCCTTTTCAGAATTATATATTTTCCTTTTAATAGCCACACGTGCACTGTTCTGCTATATAAAGGTACAGTAAACTAGTGTTAAAAACATTGACTGGCTACTAACTGAGGCACAGCTTGGCAAGCACGAGAAAGTAAGAGGAGAGTGATGTATAACAACTATGATGGGTTGGGCCATTCCCCTGCCTGCAAGGAGAGACATCCTCTCGATTTTTTTTTTTTGTTAGGCTTATGACAACAACGTAACATGGAATATTGCTCGGAGATGTTCGCAGTCATGGCTGCTCTCAGGCTACTTCGGTTTGGTTAGCTCAGCTTACGTCAGATGGGAAACCTCAACAGCCCAAACTGTACAAGCACAGGGGGACAGGCGTAACGAGGTGGCTGTTCGGCTGCTTGGTGGTGTCATTACTGGGGTAAATGACTGTGGGGGTGGGTCTGGCCCATCCTGCCCTTTCTAACCGTGGTTGATAGTGAATGTCCTGGGAACAGAAGAAAAGTAGAGGTAGTCTGTAGTACTGTTCTCTCAGAGTCTTCCTGAGGTCCCTCTAGTCTGCATCTCAAGGCCTTCCTCAATCCGAGTTGATGTCTTGGCAAATTGTTTTCCTTGGGGTAATTAAATCCTTTCATGTCTGAAAAGTGGGCACATCCCATTCAGAAGATGTAATTAAGGTGAACGGTTCGTTTCACTTGCTCTTGGAGTGCTGGAACTGTCAGATGCTTTCCGCAACGTCCTTTTCTTGATCTTCTGCATAACTGCAGGATTAACTTTTTATCTGAGGGAACCCAGCAAGTTTTCTCTTCTTCTCCCTTTCTCCCCACTTCTCTTCCTCTCTCTGCTTCTACCCTGTGTGAGACTGGCTTCCAGATTTCCAACCAATTGTTAATTCTTCCATTTCAGGCAACGGGGCTGACTCCCCATACCCTGGAGTTCCTTAGCATTGGAGCTATTGGCTTCTTTACTACTGTTTCTTTAGGCCAACAAGTAAGGGGAAAATAGGTGAGGAGAATGTAAGGAAGGTGTTTCAGAGCCTGAACAGGGTGTAGATTTCAGATCCTTTTTGACTTAGAGAGGGTCAGAGTACATCGCTGTATCTCTAAATCTCAACCTTATATTGATTGCATGTCAAAGAGCTGAGTTTTGCTGACAGAGAACGGGGATTTCTTGGATCCACCTGTCGGGATTTAAGATGCAATTTCACGTTAAGCTTAAGGTAGTTAATTGTGGACGACTGCTGAAAGGAATAGTCGTCCTCTCCCCTCCATGCTGACCCTGTCCTGCTTTTGTCTCCTCTGTCGGCACTAGTGAGTGGGTACCACGCTGGGAGTTGGATCTGCTCCCTGTTTTGACCCAAAACTGACTCTGATGATGCAAATGAATATGTTAGTTTTCACTTGGCTATGCAAGCTGATCTGACTTGTTGAGCGACTGCCTGGTCGCTAGTGTTAGCCTGTACATATGCTGAGGCTGCTTCCTTACCCGTAAAGCAGTTCAGGCATCTGTATGCACTGGTCTTCCAAATCCAGAGACAAAATTCGGTGATTCTAATGAAAAACTTATTTGTGCGTTCCCTGTATACAAACTAGCAATTCCAGCTGGAAGGGGAGGTTCCTGCTCCTTGTTGCAAACTTCCCCCTCGCTGTCACTCAGGGTGGGAGGAATCATTTTGCTGCTGTGCTCACGCTGCGGCTGAAATGAGGGATGTGCGGAGCTGGAGGAAGGGGAGGGCTTTCTCCTTCTAGCAACAGCAGCCTGTGTGGCCAGCTCAAAGGTCGCGTGTAACTACTCTGAGACTGCAGGCTTAAAGTGAAGGGGGGCAGGATTTAGGGGTACAGCTACCTTAATCGCTGATCTTGAAGGCCTTTGTTACATAAAAGACAGACACTGAAGCTAAATGAAAGAGGTGGCTTGGCAGTAACTGTTGTGATTTGTGATGAGCAGTGTCAACGGAGCGAGCTTTGGCCATTTCCCCAACAGCCCTGTTTTTGACTGTAACTAGCCTTTACTGCATGCCCTCCTCTGCTTCAGTGTATCATCCCTACTTTGACAGCTTCTTAATTAGAGGCAGCTAGTTTTGAAGATATTCCGTATCCTCCATAATTTTCCTCCACTTTTCCTATCTGAGGTTGCTCTCCGAGACGCCTTTTCACGTCAGTTTTGCTGCACACTGGAGACTGAACTGTGGACCTGTGCCAGGTTCCATTTTAGCCACTTAGGTATAATTGGATCTATCAGTTCAAAGCAAAACGAAGTTTTAAATGGATTTTGATGAGGAATTGTTAGCATTAATGTATAGATAAAGGCTGTAAAATAAGTGAAGGTGCAAAAGAACAGCTGTGCGGAGTAGGTGATGCTTTGATCCATTGGTAAGCATTGGAGTTAGCCTTTGATATTTGTGCATAAAAGAACCTGAGTTGGAGAGTTCAAATGACTAGCCAGAAGTGGTAGTTCACCCCTTGCAGGAATTCACCATTTTCCTGTTTGGGCCTCTGTCACATCGGTACTTTCCCCTTGCTTGAGAGTATTTAACTCTCTGAATATTGTATTTTTAAGCAGTGGTCCCATAGATGATTGCCGTAAACATGCAGTATGTTTCTTTAATAACAAAACAGTTTGGACACCTATGCCCATGTTTTCAGAGATGTCTCCTGAAATTTAGGCTCCTATATTTGTACTTAGGTGCTTCAACAAAAGCGTCCTGCGCATGTGTGTGTTGTGAGTTCCTCTTCGTTGCAGAACTGGTGTGTGTGCCTACACTGGACTACGTGAATGGCCAGCACCTGGCGATCGAGTTACCTCAGTGTAGGTGCCTTTGGGTCCAGCGGCTGATCTGCTCTTCGATTTGCAGATGTTAACTTGTATCTTTATTTCGATGTCTTTAGGACACCCTTATTTAGACACCTTTAATATCCTGTTGCAGAAAGCAAATGAGGTGAGGCTTATCAGTTTGAAACACACCAAAATTTTACCTTCAGTGAGGTGACTTACTAATTGTTGGGTTTGTGTTCTGGCTTTAAGAATGAAGACTACTGACAGGGGAAATCACAGCCTACTTAAGGGAGGTCTTCTTTCACCTCCCAGGCTTCTTTGAAAATAATTTTCGTTTATTTACATGATATTTAGAGAATTAAGGGTTTGAAATTATGACCCTCCGAAATTTTATGTTCAGTGGCAAAGTTTCCATTTTAATGGTTAAAGCTCTGCAGGCTAAAGCTTTTGTTAGGCTGATTTATTAGTTGGTGTCATCTTCCTGTTCCTTAACCTTTTAGATGACCCTGAACATTATGTCATTGTGAAGCTGTATACATTTAGGAGGAGACAGAATTAAGTGGCCTGTGGCAACCTAGAATTATCATTTTAAATGGACTGTGTGAGAAACGGCTGTTCCAGAATTACTTCTCCTATGAGTGTAAAGCCAAAACTTAGATTAATGGAGAAGTTAGTGTGTATACACACCTTTTTTTATTTTTATATACGTGTGTGTGTATATATATATATACACATATATATGTGTATGTCTGTATTTACATATATAAAGTATTTTGTTCTGTTTATTTGTATTCTTTTGTGTGGTTTGTTTGTATTCTTTGAATTTTGGCAGCATTTATCAATTCTTAACTGAAAGGGGGCAGGGAAGGAAGTGGCTTGCCTATGGGCAATCTTTTTAGATGTATTCATCTTTATTCATCTTCGTTTTCAACCTTTATTCTTTTCTTCTACAGCTGTCATGCCCAAATAGACTTATCAGTTGTGTACTAGGCGGTAGCAGAGACAGAAGTAGTAATAATGCTGCTGGAAGTCATAAGCTTTGAAATCTCTTAAATTAGTTAAATTGTTGAATTGGTAGTCTGTGAAACAGGCATTTTTAGGGCTCTTTGATACCGGTATATGATGAAATTACTCTTCACTGATTTGATTTGGTTGGTTTCCGTTCAGAAATTGTGTGCGTCCTGTGTTTACTTGAATCTACAGTAGAATTACCAAACAAAATTCATCAAAAGAAAAAAAGAAATCTTTTTGCAATGTCTTCATTTTCCCCCTGCTTTCCTTTCTTTACATAACATGCGATATGTGAAGAGTTAGTAACTTTCTAAGCTTTTAAAATAGCTGAGTACTAGTATTGGCTTGAGCCAGAAGGGGAAAAGCGTCAGCTCCTTGCAACATTTTTGGAACAACAATAGGTGGCAGCAATCAAATGGTGTTTAGGACGTTCAGCTTGAATAACTAAATTAAATTTAGTGCACTTATTTGTATTTGGGCTTTACATATTTTGGTAGTGAATATGGTTATGCAGAAGGTAAAAGGAAAATGAATCAATGTTTCTGAGTTTTGTAATGTAAATTCGGTGTCAGAAAAGGAATAAATTTGCTTAAAAGCAGGATCTTTGCAAATGAAGGGACTAGATTTTGCAAATGTTCATCATCTAATAGTATTTCAGACATGCTGGACTGTTACGCTGGCTGCTGATGTTAGAAAAATCCTAGATGTATATACCAGATTCCATATGATTGCTAAGCAATATAGTCCTTTTCTGTGCATTTTCAAATCAGATTGACAAACTTTATCAGTTCTGTTTTTAGTAAGACATTTGGCAACATGGCAATTAAAGATTGCAACAATTTGCAGTAGGTTTTATCTGTGTGTTCAGAATGTTTTCGTTAAGTTGCTTTACTTGGAATTTAAAATTACAGTTCCGCATGTTTAATCTGCTAATAAAACGGAATGGCTTGGCTTTTGTTTCAAGCCTGACCTATTTTTTTTTTCCATCTGTGTGAATGTCCCACATGTTTTAAATAATACAAGCTGATGAGAAGATACAAGTAAAATAGGACCGTATTTACGTAGGGAGGCTTTATAATGTGAATTAGAAAAGCACAACCCTGATAATTTTTCATGAGTCCCAAGTTCTTGCTGAGTGAATGTGTTTATTTTTGGATAGCATGATGATAAGTTCTGAATTTTGTAGTTCCAGTTCCAAGCAATCTTAGCAGGGCTTATCCAGGCTTTGAGTTTGCTCTCATTACCTAACATATCTAAAATGTCTAGTGTAAACATGTACACTGATTTGTTAGTTACTTATCAGACCTTAGGAGCTGAGGTCACCCTGTGCAAATATTTGTGCTTTCTGGAAATACAAGTAGTTATTACTTTTGCATGAGACTAGCTGTTGATATTAATGTGGTCCTTTAAAAACCTGTCACTCATTTGACGTGGAAGCATCCTAATGCTGACTGAGGCTGTGATAGTGGAAGGATCTGTGTTGGTAAAATTGGGCAATACGCTCTGACAGAAGTGCAAGAGGCCATTGTCTGGATTATCAGTGCTGCAGCTGAAATGTGGGGTGTCTTACTCTGTAGTGAAACTCTCTGTCCTTGCCCGTAGGAGAGCCGTTTGCACAATGCAGCTGGACAGAATACAGCTCTCCTTAGCTGTAACCTAACAGTTACAGTGAGCTGTTCTCTGTTTCGCTTCTGGCTGTGAATTTCACCTGTGATTCAGTGAATGGCATCCTGTCCCTACCTCACACTGCTGGTATCATCTCCACCTCTTACCTTCCTCTGCAGCGTTTGTACCCTCCTGTGAGTTGATCTGACTCACCAATCCAGCAAGGAGACGTGTATATATATATGTATGTATATATGTATGGGGTTGTTTTTGCTCAGTCAAGGACTTGGATTAGCTCGTGGAATGGTCTGACATGCATGAGAAAGCAGGCAGAAAGGGGAGGGTGGGACTACACATCTGGGAGCAGAGGAGGGTCTGAGGAGGAACAGCACCCACTTGTCTGTTCAGCTGGCACTGAAACCACTATGTCAGCCTTTAAAGCAGGTGAAGTTGTTATGTGTTCTCTGCCTTCTGCAGCTCAGGTATAGCCTCCCTTCCTAGGGAGTACTTTTTAAAAAAAGGCTATTGGAGCTGGAATTGCACATCAGGGGGGTTAAAAAAAAAATAAAATCAAAGTAGGCTGTGTGTATTCTTAAGTGTGTGTTTGACTTAGCCTATTTTTAGATGTTTCTTTATATCTAGAGTGCTTATAATGGACTTGTTCTGCAGTTATTAGTTGAAATATTAGTTGAAAGCCTATCAAAAGTCTAATAGGCTACCGCACTGACTCCAGTGACCCTCTTCATCTGAGAAGTGTGAGGATTAAACCTGATGTGTGTGAGCGTGAGAGGTTTGGAAAGGAGAATGAAATACAATACGTTAGGTAAAGGGCTACTTTGCATTTTATTGTTGTCAGTCAACGCTGCCTGTCTTTGGTAGAAAGCTGAAACTTTGATTTGACAGATGTCAGGGTAAAACAGAAGAAAAAAAGCAAGACACAGTGCTGGAAGAGGAAAGTATGGTGCCTTTTCTCTTCAGACTTGGAGGGAGTGGGGTGGCTGCTTCCCACTCCAGAGGAACCCGCATTCGATCCTTTGGCCAGACCAGGATGACAGCTCTTAAACAGAAACCCTGCAGAGGGGGTCTCACTCCATCACAGCATCTCTTTTAGTGCCTGGTAATGTTGCAGAAACATTTCTTACAGCAGTCCCTATAACTTGTTCTACCCTACCTCCAGCAAGTCAGCTGTATCAGCACAACTGTCTGTGGGACCACAATAATGCAGTCCCCCCTGCCCCCTTCTCCCCTAAAAGGCGGGGGAGTTATTTTTAGCAGGATCAGTGGTGTGATCTTCAGTTCACCATGTGGCCTACAGACTTGCTGGCACATTATGCACTTTCAGCAAGGGTAGGAGAGCAGCACCGGGGCTGTGCAAGTGATTTAACTGTATGTATGTATGAGCAAAGAAATGCTCATGAATCTGTGGTTTGAATTCTAAGCTTAGGTTTCCTGTGTAGTCCCAGGAGAGATTCAGAGCACCTGCACATTAAACTGGCAGCAGATTGTGCTGATTTAGCTAAACCGGTTTTAAAAAAAAGTTGCTTCTGACATGTAAGGGAGTGCTGATTTTGTGTGTTGACACATTTAATTCAGCCTGATCTGGCTATCTTTAATTACTGTAACCTGGACATGCTTCTCTTCCTGTCCTTACTGCCTATGCTGGTTGGCAGAGTCCTTCAATACCAGGGGACTTGATCACAGAACTTTATTTAATGCTTGTTTAGCCTCTTTATGTCATTCCAGTAGTGTATCTCAAAGTAGAGAATGGGACCCCAGGAATATCGGATTAGCTAAACATGAGTACATACGGGTATGCACACGTTAGGTTTTTTTCTAAATAATAAAGGTGACGGTATTTGAACACAGGACATACTTGGAACAGAACAAATAAATGCTCTAAAATTTGTTTATCTCAACAATAAACACAGATACCTCTCAGTTTTTCCCAACAGCAGACAGTCTTTGGTACTGTCCAGCGATTGTGTTTAGATAGAGAAATCTTTCCAAAGCTGCTCTTTGCCGTGAACCTAAAGAAAAAAAAAAAAGTTCCCTGCCAAAAAATGTGACCAAACTGAGCAATTCTGAAACTTCTTTATTTGTGTCTCTTGGGACATGTGCTTAATGAGCTGATGGTTTCTGTGTTGTAAAAAGCTTGGATGTGCTACTAAGAACTTATTCTTCAGTAAGTCAAGTTAAGGCATTTATGTCAGACTTGAATTTTTAGATCCTGAATCTAAAATGGTTTTGATGGTTGATTTTTGGGAAACAATGATAAATGTACATCTCACCTCTCCCTTTGAGTAAAATCCCTTTTTGTTTGAAGTTTTGCTCTTGCTTTGTTTTTTGGAGGGGGTGGGTGTGGGGGAAACGCGTTCAGAAAAGCTCTCCCTCCTTTCCTGTTACCACACCTGCTCAGCATACTTGGGAGGGAAATGTGTGAGGGTGACCATAGGCTGACTTTGATGACTTTATAGCCTTCGTTTTGATGTGAAATCTACAACTCAAACTATTGCTTTTATAGACTTGAAAACCTTTGAAAAGTCTGGTGCAGGTTTGCAAGCAGTCTTAACATTTAATTGCTTGCTTTGGGATTTTTTTATTTTTTTAATTAGTGCTTCAATCAAATAGGCAGACAGAAGTTTTCACTGGAACACATTTTTTTAATGCTATGTGCATTTTAATATATTCTCATAGCTTAGGCAGTGCCTCTAGACTGGATGGGTTTTTGTGGATTTCTAGGGGTTGTTTAATAGTTGCTGGCCACTCACACCGCTGTCATTGAGACCGTTCTTTATAAAGATTATCTTTACCTGCCACGGATATGTCTGCAAACTTTTAACTTATTTTTGCAGTCCACATCTGGATTAGAGCAGGAAAAAAAATAATTTTAAACTTAATGAGATTTTGGCTCCATTGAGTCAAACATAAAATTTGCATTGAGCTTGCAGTCAGCTTTTCACACTTGGCATCCTAATTTCCAAGAATGTATGGTATGCTCTTGTATTAAAAAACCCTCAGGAATCACTTACCCTCAGACAGTTTTTGTAAAAACTAAGTTCTGTTCCTTTTCCTGTGCTATCAGGTGAGATGATGTAGATGGTAGAGATTTTTATTTTGCAGAAGCATTGCAATGCGCATTGTCAGCCTTAAAGGTGTCAGATGGGTCAGCTCACTGATGTGGCTGAAAACTAACGCTAGGGGGAAAATCCCACAACTGAAAAGGTTTGCGTTTGTGTCAGCAGGTTGGTCTGGTTTACTCTGTGGCTGTGTGGGCTCTAGAGCTGAGCAAACCTGAGATGTGAATCCCCTCTCTATTTAGAAATTTGCAGTTGGGGCAGTTGAAGCTGACTGTGAAACTTAGGATACAGGCATGTTTCCGCTGTCCCCTCTCTTTCTGCCTGTTCTCTGTTCCTTACCAGATTCAAACCTGGGTCAGTTCCTTAATCCTCTTCCCTGCGTGGCCAGCAGGCAGCCGTGTCTACCCAACTGAAATTAGGTTGGAGGGTGTAGTAGCAGAAAAGACCAGACAGCACCGGCAGTGGCTTATGTTGTCAGAGAAGCTGAGAACAGTGGCCTTTTTCTTCTATAATTTCCACCCAGAACATTATCATATCCTGTTAGTACTTTAGCTGTATGGTGTTTTGGATTTACCTGCGTTGCCTTAGAAGCCTGCATTTACTGTTGGCTGCCTTGCTCTTCCTTAGGATTTGAATTCCCTGCTAAATTCACCTTCCCAGAGATACTCAAAGCACTGTGTGGGTCTATTGTGACTGTTCTTTTTTTATTTTTAAAAAAAAAAACAACAGCAAACCCAAACAAAACCCTGATAAACTTTGTTCAGTGACTAGTGTAGTTCTCGCCTCATTTCAAGGCTTTGTAACCCAGTATTTCAGAAGTTACTGATAATACTGCTTTCTTCAGGTTTACTGTTATTTCCAGTGTTTTGTAACATGAGTCATCTTTAAGAGTTGGTTAATGTTGGTGGTATGTTTAACAGAATGAACTGTGTTCCAAGACTTGTAATCATAAGAGCAGCTCTGCTGTTCAGACCCACACGAGTTTCCCGAGAGCTAGCGGATGACCGTGGGCGCTCACCTGACTTGTGCCTAGATCAGATGACCGGGAGCGGAGGTTGAGTTCTGTGCGAATGAGCATGCTGTACCAAATAGCATGCCTGGAGGTAAGGTCTTGCGTTTGTCTTGTACCTTAATAGTTTGTTTGAAAACCATAAATATTGACTGAGCTTTACAATAAAAGTCATATGTGAGACTTCCCAAAGATCTTTGGGTCTTGAGTTCATTTATCTGAATTTCTGTTTTCTTTAGCAGCTGTTTTAGTATCTGCCATGAGTTCTTCATCTAGTGACGTTTTGAGGTGTTGAGAACTTTTTCACATGTGGTTTGCAGAAGAACTTTAAGTACTGCTTCACTCTTTTTTTTTTTTTTTTTTTTTTAAAATTCGTATCATTTGTAATGGCTGGACTACCTAATAAAAGCATAGCAGTTGAATGTAGTAAACTTCAAACATCTCCTGTTTGCCCCAAACGTGTTCTGGGCTTTGCTTTTCCACCTTATTTTATTGACTGAGTACTGAAATTTGAAATGATGACTTATCTCACTCCAGATGAGAAGTCCTCACGTATGTAAAACTTGACGGAAAGAAGCTACTAACTAGTGTTTTAAATCTTATTAGCAGTTGTCAGGTGGGTGATTCTAAGTGTTTGGATCTCACTGATCAGGATTTGCTGTTAGGGTGATCAGGGTGGGCTTTTGAATGTTGGTTATGTTTCAGAATGCACCATGTGCGTAGTTGTTTTCCCATTCCACTGCTGTCCAACAGGGTAAGCAGGCAGTCTCACAAAGCTTATTTAATTTAGGAAATGGAGTAGGCTAGGTGAGAAATGAGGGTGTGATTGGTCAGCTTTATTGACTTAGTTGATGAAGCACCCTATGTTATAGCAATGGACTCGGTTGCTACAAATCGTTAAAAATGTAAAGAACGTATTGCCTTATTTAAAGGGATTAAAGCTATCTTTTTCACTTGATTTATTCAAAAGAACAAGGGACATGCAAATAAGGCTTTCCAGAGTCAGTCCTGTTGCACCAGTAGCCTCCAAGTCTATTCCCAAAAGTAATGCTTTAAAAATATGACTGGACTGAAATGTGGCTGATTGGTGCTCCTCTGTAAAGACAGGTATGAGAGGATAAGTGTATGTCTCTACATAAAGAAGGACTTATTGACCTCTTCTCATTGCCTTTATACTTCAGAGAGAACAGGGTAGCTGCCTATGGAAATCTAGGAAAGTAAATTTTATTAAATGAGCTATATGCAGACAGCAAGTGGTTTAAATGTCTTGCAGACTGTTAAGTGACTGCAGAACAAGAAAGTGGTGTATGACTTTGTAAAGCATAAAAGAAGTAGATTTGCTGGCTGTTTGCATATCCTTTTCTCACCAGCACAGTAGGAAGTATATTTTGGAACATTGATCAAAAACCCTTTCATCTATTCTGAATTAAGGCACGCTTGTTGCAGAAGTAAGCTCGAAACCAACATTCTCATTTTATAATGTATATTATGCTCAAAGACAACTTAGAAGCAGAGAAAAAAATTAACTTTGAAATGATCACTTGTCTTCAAATAGCTGAACTACTTTTAGAATTTATGCCCGACTCTATTGAAAAGGTTGGCCATTTCTATAAGATAGAATTGTCTAAACAAGAGCTTAATTTTCTACTCTGAAGAAAACGCCCTGTAATTCTTACTGAAACAAGGAAAGTTGCCTCAAATTTGGGTTTTGAATATTTTTAATTTATCTGCAAAGGATCATTGGAAGAATTAAATACTTGCTGAATTGAAATTCCTAGGGCTTCAGTGTCCTTTCCCATGCTTGCATTTCAGCTCACGTAATTTACCAAGTAAATCCCTGCTTAAACTTCAGAAATACAAATTTCTGGGAACTTTTAATATTTTGTATGTCAGCATTCCTTTGCATTTACAGGAGGTTATCATCTCTTCGTGGTATGGTGTAGAATCTTAAACTTTTAAAAGTATCTCATGTTTGAGAGAGAGTGAGAATTTGTCTCCTTCTGGGTATAAAAAAATGACATTTCTTCATCTCTGTATTGTTAGCACTTTATAGGGTGCTAGCACTTCCCAAACATTTTCATAAGGCATCACATAATAGATACCTTTAGATGTCAGTGTAAGTCTGTTTGCATCATGCTTGTGTGCTGCAGACCCTGGCAAGATTAGCATCTGTAAGGTTGGGAAAAGGTAGACTAATAAATTATGTATCTGTGGTGCTGTCAAAATGCTTCCAGGAAGGCATTCTAGTCTTAATTTGTGTACTGCTTAAAATACCGTGAAAGGTCGTAATTTTGGCAAGCAAAAGAAGTAGCACTTTTTAAACTTCAACTCCTCAAAGTTTTTGCCCCTTCGTTCTTTAGGAGTATGTGTGGCTTTTCTAGCTCTCTCCTCTCTGATGATAACAGTCACAGTGCCATGTTTTCTGCTTCAGAAAACTGTGGAAGAAGTAGAAACACCATCAGATATTTGGAAAATAAATGTAACACATCAGTTCTTTCTTTTAAACCCTTAGGAGGTGGTAAAATGCCATAGTAATCCCATGGGGAAGAAGTCTGACAGTTCCTTGTGAACAGCTTCAGTTCGAGGTTCGTTAAGGAAAATGGTTAGCTTTCATGTCTCGTAGGTGCTCAAAAATGTTGTGGTAGCCTGTGGTTTGGGAACCAATCTAAGAGGGATTTTCGGGTGGCTTGCTGGCCTGAACTGGGGTTTATATCGATACCAGTTTTAAGGGGTTTGGCTTTGTATTTTTTAAGCCCTCATAAATCTTCTGGTAGTGAAACTGTGCTGCTGACGTGTGTGTTTATAGGCAATGAGATACATACTTACTTGGTTTCTTTTAAATTAGTGTTTGTTCTTTTCTGTCATGTTGCCTTTAGCCATCAATGTTATCTCCCTACCTTTTTTTTTTTTTTGTGTCACCCTGGCAGTACTTGTATTTTGCTGTAAAGTCAAATGTCAAGATACTAGGTATTATAACAGTTTGTGGGGTTTAAGGTTCAGTTTTCAGTGAGTACCTGCATTTTCTTTTTAAATGGGATTTGCAAGGCAGAGAAGAAATCTGGGCAGCATTTTATGAGATCAGTATTTCTGCTTTTTTCTTTTTTTTTTTTTTGTGTCTTTGTCAGATTTTGCTATTAGAGTTGATAGTCACCATCGATAGTTGAAAAAGGCATACACAGTTTTCCAAGAAACGGTTTGTTGTGTCAGGAGGAGGGAGAGTTTGGCTTTTGAATACAGCATTTGGTATGATGTACTAATGGCAAGGAATTTTTTTTTGTCTATTCCATCTGGTATTTTTTTTTTTTTTCTTCCATCCTCTGGAAGGTTGCTGCTGATCTGTCAATAACTTTCAAGGAACCAATTTTTTTTTCCACTGTGTTACATTTTGAGCATTAATAGTTTATAGCAGTGGCTTACCTTCTTACAAGTAAAAAAAGAGACCGGGGAACCAGGTTTTTAAGTCATATACTTGATTGTATGTCTGAAATTGTGTGCATGGTATGCACGCTCTAATTTATGAAAGATGGATAAATTATGGCAGAGAGAGGCCATTTGCAATCAGGTACAGCTTTCTTAATTTATCTGTGCTTTCAGAACACGTGCCATGCATACTTGGTTGCATGTCTAAATCCTTTGGAAAGCCTGAGATGAGAGACAGGATGCAAAATGAAAGAATGTGTGATAAAACAAAAGAAAGAAAACAGATAAGACATCCAGAACAAGTGATACAGTTGAAGCCACATGAAACAACGTGGGTGATTGTGGGTGAAGTGTTACAAATGTACACAGCTTTAAGTGGTGGGGTTTTTTTGTTTTTTAAGCCATTTCATGCTCTTCTCTGTTAGTGATTATATTTTAGGTATATCTGAGTACCAGGCAAGGAAGTTGCTTAAAAACCAGGCAAAAAAACCTGTTATTAATGGAGCAGTAGTCTAACAACAAGTGTTGTCAGAACATGGACTTGCAGACTCCGTAGTGTGAATGTGGTTTGTATGCCAGTGCCGTGTTCAGCTTTGAGGAAGGCTTAACTTCTCTTTATCAGTATCTCAACCTGTGCAAATGGAGGTTAATGCTTACCACACAGATAAACACTAAGGGTAGGATAGGAAGGTTCAATTAGGACTCGATTTTGAGACAAGAAAGCCTGTCTGGTGCTTTTCCGCTCTCTAACTCTGCAGACAAGCTCAGTTAGAGATGGTAAAGGACATGGAGATGAAGCATAACATTTAGTAAAATATACAGCTTTTGCTAAATGTATTTGTATTAATCTACAGAAGCACTTTCCCCTGCATAATGCTGTGACTGTTGTTTTCACAGAGAGCTGTTGCTCAGAGAGTTGTCAGACTCTCTGAGGTGTTTTCAGGCATCCTTCTCACAGATCTGAATAACGTGACTTTTTAGGCTTCCTGATTTGCTTTCCCAATATTAATTTTTCCATCATTACAGAATGCAGCATTTAGGAAGTGTTGCTTTCGTTGTTGCCCCTTTCATTAAGGGCAACTTTAATAGCAGGTTTTATGCAAAAGGATAGGAGAAAAATACCATGATGGTAACACATGGTCAGCTTTATACGTCTGTATAATCCTAGCCAAGGAAAGAAAAGTGCTCACGGGAGAGGTCATTGCATAACTCCGAACTGGAAATTAAATAGATTCATATTACACTGAGAGGAGTTATAGCACTTCCCCTTTGATATGTTTTAGATCACTAAAAGAATTCATGATACAAGAGAGAAATGAGGTAGTTTATCTTTGTTCACCACGTTCTGTGTTAGTCTTCCTTTGTCACCAAAGCATGTATTTTAAAAGAAAATAGGGAAGGAAAAAGAAGAACATGGTTTCAGTAAAAGAAACTATTACCATGGCACGTCAGAGGCATATTTTACAAAATGTTACAATGAATTAACAAAATGGCTTGTTTGGTTTCATAGCTTTTCTGAGGAGTGCTACACTGTGCATCATTAAAGTGTTTAACTGGTAGGTCAAACTACAGAACTTTCTAACCAACTCTAGATTAAATCTGTTATTAATTCAGTTATTTTTACGAGCACGGTGGATTGATGCTTTTTTCTCCCCATCATCATGAAGTATGTGCTCTGAAAATCATTGAAGTATTAGACACTAAAACATCAGACATCTATCACAGGTACCAGTTAACACCAATTCACAACTGTTTCAAGTGGGAAAATAAGAGAGGAAACCAAGTCATATAATTCTTGTTAAAATTAAGTATCTTATACATTCACCCAGCACAACAGCTAGAGAAATTATTCTGTTATTTATCAGTTTATCTGCAAACCTTAATGTACGTGTGTTTGCACACTCTCACTCCTGCATTGAGGTCTACCCCAGCACTTCCTTCAGCATGCAGCAAAAGGGGAGAGATGAAAAGTTATTCTAAGAGCATATGGTTTTATTTATAACGTGTTTCACAACTGTGACATTCATAGCCAGGGCTTACTGGTGTACTACACTCCCACTCTGCAAGCAAGCAAAAACTTCTGATACGTGCACTTGTGTTTTTTTTTAAAAAAAACAAAACAAAACAAAAAACCCAAAAAAGTGTGTGGAAGTGGGTGGAGCTTTATTTTATCAAACTGAGGATAAACGTTCTTTCACTAAGATAAAGAAAACTAACTTTTATATAGTAGAAAAAACATACACTTCTTAACTGACAGTGTGCTTCTTTGCATGCTAGCAGGTAATTTCTGTATGTAGAATAATGCTGTATTTCCATCAGAAAATTCACTGATGATTGACGATATGGGAATGCTTGGAGAAGAAGGGAGAGTGACAGGAACTAGTCCAAACGCAGATATTGTGGTGTGTGCATGAACAGAAAAATCTGTCCTTAAATGAACATATTGCTTGCTTGTTTTTTCTATTACATGGTGTTTAACTTTAAAATGCTATAAACTACAGCCTCTTGGTCTGATCATATCCAAGTGATTAATAATATCTCTTGGTACTGTTAAAACAAGTTGGGTTTTTTTTAAATTGATGATTTAAAAACTATTTGATGTTCATGTTCCCCTTTCAGCCTTCTTTAACATTTGCGTCTGTGACAATATAAAAAGGGAAGTACAAATATTTCAAATATAGATGTTAGTCTTAAACCTGCCTGCATTTTTTTTATGGTGACTGTTACACAGTGTTGGATCAATAGTGGTAGCGCAGACTTTGTCATGTACCCCTGTCCTACTCAGAGTGTTCTTTCTATTTTAATTTATAAATACAGGTATTTGCAGATTCATTAAATGCAAGTAAAAAATTGAATGCTCTCAGCTATGACCATCTCACTCATTTTCTTTTTTTCTACAAATTTCTATTTTTCCATTGACTGCTTCTCCCTGCTTATAGGAAAACCAGAGTCTTATCATGGTCTCATCAGCTCATGTGGAACAGAGTGATGACTTACTGTCTCTATAAAGCTGGGGACTTTCTGTGGTATGTTCCCATGAAAACAAATGGAACTACGGTCACATTCCAGACAGCAGATTTTTGCCACTTCCTGTGCAATATGGACTCTATTTCTAAATGAAGACAAAAGCCTTTGTTCTGCTGAGTCACACTCCAGAACAATAGACAGCTACAGAAAAGTTGGTACACTTTGTTTCTAGTTCCAGTTTTGACTTTGAAGTTCTCCCCTGTACTTGCTTCCCTCTTTTTTTTTGTCCTTTTTTTTTTTTTCTTTTTAGTGCTAGAGTTGCAATATGATTTAGCATGCACGTTCCTGCACGTATTTTCTCTGAGCTCTGTTATTATAGTTCTCCCTTTTGGTTGCAGCAATCCTATTGACTGTCACCAATCTGCAGGCTTTGTTTACTTCACATAAAGCTGCTTTATGAAAGAGGGAAGTGGAAGACAATGATCAGCTTTCATGAGTCCAAAGCATATCATCTCCCAAGGTGATGAGTAATAATAAATTGTTATTTTTGAGGTGCCTAATTCACTGTTTGATTGCTTTGAAATGCAGCTGACAACTCGTTGAAACATATTTGAGGGATGCAGGTTTACAGCCAGTAGGGTATTATGGTAATAACAGGATATGATCCATGAAAAAGGCTGTATAATGTAGATGTTATAATATGCCCGGAGCCATCATGAGCAAATACCATTTGAATCTTTTGCAATACTGCTAAAAATTAATTGTGATATTGCCTAGCGTTAAAGCCAGTGAAAATAACAGTAGATAAGAAAAGTGTGTAAATGTGGTATTGTGAAAAGGGATGGAAATTGAAAGAAGGGGAAGAGGAAGGGCCCTGTGGGTGTCATCATGCTTCTGCACCAAATAGCAGTGGGATAGGAGGACCTGCCGTCTGTTAAAAGCTGCAGAGTCCAAACTTTGGTTTTAGAGAGCATAGTGCTGACTGATGCTAGCAACAGGATCACAGGCTTATGTGAAATTTGTGTGATGCTGTGATCAGTTAAATCCTTCTGCCTTACAGAGTAACAGGGCTGCTGGTAGCATGGAGAAAGTACCCCTGCCGAATTGCTTGAAATGGAGAGAGGGGAAGGAAACCCACAGTGAAATAAAACCCTAGATTAAGTTTTACACTCAGATGCTTAATCCAATGTCTGCATGAAGTAGAGCAGATTGCAAATTATTCCCAGGGGAGATTTTAAAGGGGTCTTGAAGGCTTTATCAGTTTCTTTTTGAAACTTCTGGCACCTCACCTTTTGTTACAATCACTGCTTTTAGCCTTAT
>WAAD01013013.1:2209-12866 GCA_013389945.1 Fregata magnificens
TTTCCTTCACAATGTTTGGAAACAGGTCTGGAAGAGAAAAATAGTCAATGATCCCAGCATGTCTCCATTTACTCCAACTACAGTGAGATTAATTTTCTCAGCCTGAAGGATCATACATTTTGGAAGGTCATCTGGTATTGGGAAGGGAAGGAGGATCTTGATATGAGTCCACTAAACTCCAAAAATGAGAAATCTGCATTGCAGGCCCCCTTTCCAAGCATGCAGATTCCAGTGTTTGAACACCCTACTAACTAATGAATAAAAAGCGGAAACTTGTCAAAATTTATGGGATTCGGAATATCAAAGAATTGGGCAAATTGGAATTCAGTTATGACAGAGCCATAACTTGGTCTTTCCTTTCTCAGCTCTTTCCTTGCCCAGCCCCATTTCCTAGATATGTCTCAGAGCCAGCAGTTCCACAGCGGTGGAGGAAAGCAGCACGCAGGAGAGAAGCAGCAGTCTCGGAGCAACTGCTACCCTCTCTGTGCTTAGACCCAAACGGAAATAGTTCCTAGTATCAAGAAAGTACAAGTTGCAAGGCATCCTTCTTCTAGACATTTTAGAAATTGTGTCTAAGCCTCAGAGTTGCATCTTGAGGTTGAACTGATTCTTACTCCAATTCCCAGCTTTGATCCACAGTATGTGAATGATGTAGCTAACTTACTCATTCTTTTCAATTTCTCTATGAGTCTACCAAAGAAAAGAAAGTTTTAAAATCACTGATGTGCTGCACCTTTGCAGAAGGCAGAACTGCAGAAGATGTCTGACTGCTGGCACTACAGAAGTATCTGCTTATGCACATGCTTTTCTCAGCACTGTCACATTCAGTCATCTCCAACTCTGTAACAATGACTAATATAGACGTTTTCCTTCCCCCCCTCCCCCCCAACTCCTTTTACCATTTTCTACCACCAGATTTTCATTCTTCTCAGAAATCATTACAGTGCTTCTGTAATTGTTTGGGCTAATTTTTTCAAAAGGAAAATTATTTTCTCTTGATTTGATTCTGTTTTGTCATACATTAGTTCTACCTGCTTTAGAGATTGTCGTGCTATTTGAAATTCTTACAACAGTATGTAAGTCACTCCATTTCTTAGAGTGCATAAAACTTCCTAGAATGATGGAGGAATACATCATCTATGTATTTTTCACATTTTTCTGGGTCCAAATTATAACATTGCTGAAGACATCTTTTTGAGCTTTCTAATTTTAGAATAAAATAAGTAAAAGCTTCCATTCTTACAAGTTTTTTTAAGACTCCTGTTTTACAGTGAATGGTTTCTTCATTTCAGTCCTGTTCTTCTGAGTAAGAGTCAAGTCTTACAGCATATCAGCTCTCTCATCTCCCAGAATGAACACGCACTAAATAAATTAATACATGTTGCTGTTGGGAATAACTTCTGATGAAGTGCAAAACAGCTCAAAGTATCACTAGTTTCTTAACAAAATTCTAGTTCTGTACAGCTGTCATGGGAACCCTTTGTTCCATTTTTCAATTCTTCTGCAGTCTGTTTTTGTGGGCTTTAAGGTCAACGAAAGATACGAAATGTTGCAGTCTTGTATCATTAGCTCATACTTTCTTGCTCAGTTAAGGGTAGCTTTTGCTTCAGGAAATTTTTACTGCGCATCATTGCTAGTATTTTTGGACTTGACCTTCTTTTTTTTTTTTTCTTTCTGCTGTGTATGGACCTGGCTTTGTGTTTTATCCTCTTCCTGTCTTTTCAGAGCTTTTATTTTCTTGCTCATTCTCAGCTGTACCCCAGCTAGTTTTTGGGAATAAAGAATTCTCTGCTCAAATATTTCAGTTATGCCTTATTTTTGCCTACTGATTCTTCTTTATTTTCCTCTTTCTCAAGGGATAGGATCCAGTTATTTTTTACACAGTCTCCTAAAGCCAGCTTGAAGGAATGCCTATACAGAAGTATCTGGCATCAAGAGTAGTGTATTTTATTCATGATAGTTTCCAATGTGGTTGGTTTCCCAGCACCTCTTCATCCTTTCCAGGAGCTGTTGGATCTCTGCTTTTGCTTTTAATGTAATGCAACAGTGGTTTTCTTTCTTTGTAGGCTGTTCCACAATGAGACCATACAACTTCCTAGTCTCCTTGACAACTCTACTGTAATAGCAATGAGGGGAAACAAAACATTTTATATATACTAAAGCTACGTGAGGCAAAATGGTTTTGTATGTAGACATTTCCTCATGCAGTCTAATTTACTGTATAAAAGTAGTAATGACTGTATCTGTAGCTCTGATAGTTTCATGAGTTCTGTAAACTAATATTATTGATATAATATAGTTAACTAAATAATTGCTTCATTTAATCCAACTTGTAGTGCAGTCATGATGTCTACCCTTAGGAGAAATTGACTGTAGAGCCTAACGCCTGGCACTCCTTTTACAAGCAATGCTTTTCTAGGGCTCCAAAAAACATTGCTATTATTTCTATTTATACATACTTTCCTTGAGGAAACAAGAAGATGCAAGCAGTAAGGCACTGATCTGCCTTTGGCAGACTATTCCTGGTCTTAGCGTGGCGCAAAGGACTATCTTTGCATTCCTAGCCAGAGTCCTGCACTAGGAAGGAGAAGCACTTTAGGAGAAGCAAGCCAGATGTATTGCCAGAGAAGATTTATCATGTCTCTCCTTTTGTATCCAGCCATAGAACAGGTTCAGAGCAACAAGTAAAAGACCATGTAGAATGAGAAAGTTACGACCCTTTCCCGCACAGTCGTCTTCCCTGCTCCATCTGAACTGGTGTTATTTTGCATCAGTATATCCTCCCCCAGACATCTCCCTTAAGATGGGACTGTGCATGTCCCATCCCAAGCCAAACCAAAAGCTTTGTGCTGCACCTTGTGAATATTCCTTGTTGTTTAGTCCAAAGAGGAATCAGTTTTGATGCAAATACTTTACTTGGTATGTATAAAAAACCCAATGTTTCTTGGAGCCCCAGAAAGGCAGTGCAGGAGGACTGCCAGGGAGTAGGGTCTACAATTCCAAAATGCTTCAGGAACATCTGTTGTCATCATCCCAGAAACTCTGTGTGTGATCTTACCTGTGATGACACATCTGAAATGAGTTTTAGGATATACAATTATTTTGAAAAGATCCTTTCTCATTTCCTGACAGAGTTAGTGTTATGACTGCCAAACTTTATAGACTCTCTGTTTCCTCTTACCTATGTATAATCAAAGCTGGCAGCTGTTAAGCAATCAAGGTATTTGTGGTGGGTGGACCCTGGCTGGCTGCGAGACCCTTACCCAGCTGCTCTCTCACTCCCCCTCCTCAACAGGACAAGGAAAGAAAATAAGATGGAAAAGCTCATGGGTCAAGATAAAGGCAGGGAGATGACTTACCAATTCCTGTCAATGGGCAAAACTGACTTGACTTGGAGAAAATTAATGTCATTTATTGCCAGATAAAATAGAGTAGAATGGTGAGAAACAAAGAAAAAACTAAAACACCTTCCCCCCAACCCCTGTTTTTCCTAGGCTCAACTTCACTCCTTCACACCCAACTCCTCTACCTCCTCCTCCTCCTCCCCCCAGGCAGTGCAGGGGGATGGGGAATGGTGGTTGTGGTCAGTCCATTACAGCTCCTCTCCGCTGCTCCTTTCTCCTCACACTTTTCCCCTGCTACAGCACAGGTCCTTCCATGGGCTGCAGTCCTTCAGGATAAACCTGCTCCAATGTGGGCTCTCCACAGGCTGCAGTTCCTTCAGGAAATACCCACCTGCTCCAGCGTGGGGTCTTCCACAGGCTGCAGGGGAAATATCTGCTCTGGTGTGGTCCTCTCCACGAGCAGCAGGGAATCTCTGCTCCAGCGCTTGGAGCACCTGCTCCCCTCCTCCTTCACTGACCTTGGCGTTCGCGGGGCTGTTCCTCACACTTTTTTCCTCACTGCCTGTGCAGCGTTTTTTGCTCTTTCTTAAATTTGTTTTCTCAGAGGCACCACCACCTTGGCTGAGGGCCTCAGCCGTGCCCTGCAGTGGGCTGGTTGGAGCCAGCTGGAACCGGCTGTGTCCGGCATGGGGCAGCCCTGTCTCACAGAGACCCCACTGTATCTCCCCACTGCCAACACCTTGATACCTACATCCAATATGTGACATAAAAGAGCTAACAAGAATGGAACCAAAGACTGGCGGTGTACATGTGAAAGCAAAACAATGGTTCATTGAGTCTTCTGGTAGAGTGACATACCTGACAGACTAAAATAATAATAAAATTGGAAGAAAATGGAAGAAGCCTGATCAAGTTAGTTATAATACAAAACAACTAAACTATTAAAATACTGAAGAATAAGATAATATAAATATTAAGAGAATACTTATATCAAATATAGAGGAAAGAGAATGAGGAAAAATATATCTCTTGCATTTAGTGCACAGGCTGCTGTTGCTGATAATGTATGTGAAGCTCTTACTCAACAAAACTAAAGAAATAGCTAGGAACGTAATAATAAAAATATAATACTCCTAAAAGAAACAAAAAGCGCCTAATATCCTGAAAAGCAAAAAGAAATTTTATTACAGTGTTTCAGGATGCAAACCTGACAGGATCCTCCAACTACCTTTTACATTAGATTCAAGGCAGAGAAATGGAGGAGGTAGGAAAATGTGTTGTATTAGTGAAGGTTACTCCTTTTAGCTGAGGTCTTAGTGTGGAAACCTGAGGCTACGCCCCTGCAACAATATAAGATAAAAATAAGACTGGTAGTAAAAGACAGTTTTGTATCATTTACAGAAGAACAATTAGTTTGTGTGACAATGAAAGTATAATTAGCCTAAAGTTAGATGTAATGTAGAGTGACTACAGCTCATCTAAAAGTTTGCTTCTACCCAAAGACAAATGGATACATTCTTTGGTAAGCAATGACAATATATCTTAAAAAGAAAATGGTGGTTGCACAGATTTGTTTCAGTTGTTCTTGATTTTTAAAATTGGTAGGTACAAAGAGCAGCCTAGATAGGAACAACCTTTAGCTTAGAAAGACAGTATGCTCTTTCCCTTTCTCCCTCCATTTTCCCCAATTTTGCCACTATTCGTGGTCACATACCAATACTGGTATGGCCAAGCAATGCAGCCTGCATACTGGTTGGTTCAGTGGGCTGGGATAACTGGCCAAAACCAGTATGCCTTGTCAGCCTGCGTGTGCTCCTTCCACCATTTTGTCTGTTGCCAGCTTAGTCATGCCTGATGTTTGCTTGGCTCTGCTCCTTCTTCTGTCATCTGTCAGTGGTTCTTATCTGGCTAAAAAGTAAAATTTCTTATGCTGCATCTTCTCTTCATGTTTTTTCCTCTTACCCTTATCCTTCCTCCTTTGCCTGTCATGGCATAGGTAGCATGTACCCCAAACAGACCTAGTTCTTTCCATCAACATACTCTGACCAGTTTAGATAGGTGAACCTATGTCAGAAACAATGTTCAAAGCAGCCTAGAATGTTCCAAGATGTCATATTGACTCCCTGAGGACAGATGTACAAGATGTGTGTGGGTCTAAGCACTGCTTCCAAATATCCTCATCTCACCCCTCAGTTCCCCATCACTGCCTACCTACCCTGCCTGCTCCAAGGTCTGGTGTTGTGGAAATGATTTTTTTATTCCAGTAGAAGTTACTCAGAAACGAAGCTTAGCCAGAGGGGTCCCCGCTGGGGAGTTGGCTTGGATAGGAATGACAACCAGATCTCCCATCTCTGCAAAAATTGTTGCGTGCCATGTTTGAAGCCAAATGGGTCCTTGCTGCTGGCACCATTAAAGACAGTCTGTATAGAATATTACTGTACAAACTAGCTGTCCACTGCTTTCCTGATGATCTCACTTTTGTGCTGGGATGTGTTGCAAAATGCTCTTGCAGAAGCCTTACTCACCGAGACCTCATGTAGAAAAGTAACGTGCTGCAGGTATCTGTGGAAACATGATCTGCCAAAGCTGAAGATGGTGGCATGGGATCTTCTCATGGAGGAGGTTTGCCAAGGAAGGGGTTGACACATTGCCACTAGCTTTGTGTATGCCGCTAGCAGTAATGTTAAAATATATGTGAAGGAGTGGGGTATAGTCTTGGAAGGTTGTCTGGCCTTTAGGTGACTTGAAGTTTTCTATCTCTTTGGCCTGGAATAAACTTAGTTTGGAAGGTCTAAAGATGTCTGGAGTAATTTTTCATTGTCTTTAGCTCAGAGGTAAATATCAGACAAGGTCTTAGCCACTCTGCTTTGGCCCAGCTTTGGTGCATGACCAAATAGCCCAAATATTTAAAACATTCTACGGGCAAAAAATAGAGACCAGAGGAAAGTGTGCATGCTTTCACGAGTGTTGAAGCATACTGTTTTGGGAAGGAGACGTCTATGAGGATATGGATTACTTCACAGTATTTTAATGTTCGAGTTGCCTGGGAATTTTTGCATACCACTCTGAACCTTGATTTGGAGTCTGACCTGGCAGAACAAAGAGGCCAGTTTTGCTATAGCACGGTATTTGAGCCAAAGGCAGAGGAACACTGATAATTTAGGAAAATCCTTTGAGCAGTTTGGCTGGAAAACCTTGTTTTGGTTTGTTTCATTAATTCTCTTCCAGATTGTTTTTCAGCTTGGAGCCTAGGTAGTTTTAGGTATGGCTTCCAGATAAATTCTTTGCTTTATGGGCCCTGCCAATCTCTGCCATATTTCTTTTCCTGGTGACCTTTGCTGAACCAAGACTAGCCATGCAAGTCTAGATCCTAAGCTGAAATCCAAGGGACATGTGCTCTGACCCCAGAACCTAGACAGAAGAAAGGTTCTGTTCTGTGCAGGCATTCAAAGCTTTGTGGACTGGTGCTTGTCTTCTTGCTCTATATGCCTGCCAGGGCCTAAAGGTCTGGTCAGAAAAGATGACAGCTGAAAAATCTTCATATGTCCATTTGGTTTCCTATGATTTGCATTTGCTGTCAGGTGCTGGACAACAGTGACTTAAGCAGCAGTCCCTGTACTAAGTTGCATACTACGTTGTTGGTACATGTTACAAAAAGAGAGGAGACAGCAAGAACAATAAGTAATCTTTATAGAGGCTTATGAAGACTCATGGGATGAGTCTTATGGCTGAGGAGCCTCACTGAGCTTGCATTGTGGGTGTAACTTTATTAGTTGGTCTGAAGATGTCATAAGGCTTTACAGAATAGACAAGGCAAGATGCTCCATTTCTGAAACCCTGCTGCAGTAATGCTAAAAAGCTACTTGACAGAGCAGTGTAGGTGAGATTACTGAAGCCCTCATTAATGAGATTGGAACTTGGTGAGGCCTGTTATCAGTAACTGAAATGAATCCAGTGAAGACTTTGCAAATCTTTGGCAGATTAGCGTTGAAATTGAGCAAGTGAGAAGGGAGGGCACAAAGAGAGGGAGTTGACAATAGAAAAGGCAAAAAAGCCTGAGAAATGAGAGAAAAAAAAATTACTGTAATAGGAGGAATAGTAAGATTTAAAAAAATAGAAGAAAGGATTCATCAACAAAGGAGAATCTTTGCCTAAAACAGCAAAAAAGAAATAGAGGAGAACATGAAAAGATATGGATAACTTTCAGATAGTTATCTTCCCCTGTTGGGCTTTTTAGAATGACTTTTAAACCATTGGAAGTACACGTTAACACACCTAGAAATTAAGGTAAGCATCTAGCTCTTTGTATAAAAAAACATTCACAGATTTGAATTGATTTTTGTCTTGCAGATCCACAAAGACTCACCCTGGGCCAGTTGTACATTTAAGTGACAGCCCAAGAGATGAGGGAAAAGTGAGTACAACTAAGGGCATAAAACATTGCAACATTTCATGGTCTTTACTTGCCTTGATAGCTCTTTCTTTTTGCTTACTCACTAATTTTATCATCTCCTTCCTTATATATTTGCAAGGTCACTTCTACCATTTTACAGTTTTTAAGAAAAAAATTCTCTTTGTACAGTTTTGATGAGTAAAAATCTATTATACGGACAACATACTGTACTTTGAAACCTATAGCCAATCAAAATTGTTCCTGATTAAGTAAACTTGTGTTTTGCTTAAGTAAAAATTGACTAAAATCTGTATCAAGACTTCAGTACTTGGATAAACATGCTATTATGAAGGCATTTTAGTAAGTTTTCATAAGATAAGAAGTCTTTTCTTATACAAGAATAGTAATGATAATAAGCCGCATTTGGAACTTGCTGCTGTTTGTGAACAGAGTTGAGAATAGCAAAGAGCTGTCAAGAAGTGGAAGCAAAACATATAGTCAGAGCGTTAGGGCCGTGATTGATACCATCAGGAGGCAAAATCTGAGTCGGCTTTATTTGTATGGTAGCTTTTCCGAAATGAAATTTGATTGCCAGAATACCAGTTTTATTAGAGCTTTTTTATTTATGTGTTGCTACTGAATTTTTGAACATTTTGCCTCTGTGGAAGGGGCATTTAACGATCTCATTATTTTTGATCAGTTTTTCCAATTGCATTTCATTGTGTATTTATAAAGGACTGCATCTTACAAAGAGTGTATCTATTTGACAGTGTGCCTCATATAACAGCTGATGGTTATTGGAAACTAGCAGCAGTTTGAATTTCTTAAACTGATATGGTGGGCATTATGCTGAAATTAATATGGGTACCTAGAAAACCACTGATGACTACATATGAATTTCATTTGCATTATCCGTCCTTGGACTTATCCATATTGCAAGGTGAACTATGTGCAAATGATGTGCTTGCCAGCTAGCACTCCAACAAGTTAGATGATTGGATCTCTAAGCCTTTTTGGAAGAATCAAATAGATCAAGCAATTTAGAATACAGCAAATAAATACAGTAATTACAGTAATTAAATGTTACAAAGCGTAGTGTTTTAGCCTCAAGCCAGAAGCCATCAAGAAATGCTATTTAACTACTTATGGCAAAATACCTGATAAAAATAAAGGTTTATTGATAAGGCATAACTCATGTTCGCTGACCACAACAGAAGCTGTTGATGACCTACCTAAAGCACACACTGTAGGGAAAAAGGATATGATACTAAAAGAAAAAATGGTCTTGTGAGTGAACATCTTTTACAGGAATGTCATGGCCGTGTCCAAACAGAAACCTAAAATATTTTTACTTCAGCAGAAAGAGAGAAGATGAAAAGGTCTCAGGAAAGGGAGTTAGAGGAGAACTTGCTTGGAAATACAATTGCTTGTTGCTCAGAGGGCACATTGGAGACATCTGGGCGCTGACAAAGTACTAGCATACTAACAACAGCAGCAACGGCAAAATCAGACGGATCCCTATGAAAAGCAAACATTGGAAATTTATGGGGAGAAAGAGTAGAAAATGTAAGCCATACTGAAACCATCCCAGTGCAGCTGTTTATATTATTGATATACTGAGAGTGGTGTAAAAAACAAATTGGTACTAACAAAATACTTGCAGATTTGCAGAATGTGGAATTGATAGTGTTTGATGTTTGCAGGAAGATATCAGTAAAAGGTACACACAGATGTAAGAGAAGATCCAAGCACTAAATCAGAAGACATAGCTCCAGATCAAAAAATCCAAGAGTAGAGAAAAAAATTTAAACTAAATTTTTCCACTAAGTTTCATTAAACTTTGGTTGAAAGAATGAAGGGTAAAACAATCTTTCTTCAGAATGGGGAAAAAAATGAAAAAAACCCCCAAAACTTCTGGGACTTCTGCTGTTTATCATAGTCATAAACAACCTAGAAAAGAGAGTAAGTAGTGATGTGATCAGGTTTGCTGGACTTTAGGAAGCTGAGAAACTCAGCAGTAAAATGGCAGATTAAATACTTTCTTTTGTAAGTATTCAGTGTAAATGATGGAAAGTGGTATGGGGGGGAATATTTCTGACTTTACATATAAAACAATGGGTCTGAGCTGATCATTACTGTTTGGTATCGAGAGCTTAGAGTGACGATTGATAGTTCAATGAAAATGCCAGCTCAATGCTCAGTAGTGACCAATAAAGAAAACCAAAATTAGGCATTATCTGCAGAACAATAGAGAATAAAACAGGGCTATTGCATAAATGCATGGTTCACTTGCCTGCTGAATACCGAGTATAATTCTTGTCCTTGTATCTCAGAAAGAACATAATTGTGCTAAAAAAAATCAGAAAAGAGGCAAGGTTTTCTCTATGAGACAGCTAAGTCAGACAGGACAATTCATTGTGGAAGAGAGCTGATTGTGATTCCAAGTTTGAAAATCTCAATTGTTACGAAGAGGGTAGAAACAGTTCATAGTCTCTTTCAATACAAAAACTAAAAGGATATCAAATGAAGCCGACAAAAGTCAGATTCCAAACAAGCCAATTAAGTACTTCTTCAAATGTGCAATGGGTAGAAACTATAAATTTTTTTCCAAATGGTGCTGTGGATGCTGAAAATGTGTATTGGTCACAAGGGAGACTAGAAAAGTTAACACAAGAGAAATCAATTTGGGGGTTACTGAAGAGGTTTCTGAATTTTCCTAAAAGGTTATTAAAGATGAGGTTAAACGGAGTCATGTCTAGTTGAGAAGCTGGCTATCTTTGAATTATAAAATTACTTAGGCTGAGAGAATACGTGAGAGTATGTAAGTACTTGCCCTCCTCACATATTGTTCTTTGGTATTTGGTCTTGGCCATTTGAGATACTGTGATAGAGAGGGACTGGTGGGAGATGTGGTGGTCGG
>WAAD01013059.1:356-12833 GCA_013389945.1 Fregata magnificens
CATGTCACCACGCCCAGTGTTGTTAACGAAGGTGTTGCTGCATTAGTAACCCCGTGTCGAGTATCGGCCGCACAGATCACATTACCTCTCAGAACAGGGCAGTGACATCTTTATTTAAAGATGTTGTAAAATGGCATTCCAGTGTTATTCAGCAGCATCCGAAATCTATTACAGAACTTGCAAATGCAGCTTCTGACTCAGACTAAAATATCAACCTGGCACCTTTTAAACAGGAGGAAAAATTAGAAGACCCTCAGTGAAGACAAACATGCACAACAGTAGCCATGATTGATAAACATCGACTAAATCCTACTTCTCCAGTAAGTCGTATTTTTCTTTAAAAATAATGATTTTTTTCAAAAAGTGACTCAAGCAGGTACCTTATTTCATTAGTTCTTAACCAAAGCCAACATTTTGGCCCTAGAACTATTTTTATAAGTAATTCTGCACTGGCCTGTACCACTGTGTAAGTAACACCACTGCTCACTATGTCAGTACTTGGCATGATGAAGTGCAAAGTGCCTTCAGTCCCCAAAACCCCACAAAGGAACGGAGCAACCCTCTCACGGTAATTCAGGCAGTATCACAAGTAGATCCAAACAGGCTCGTTCAAGCATCCTTGGGCACAAACCAGCACCACCGAGCCGCAGGTATTTCATAGCCTGATACGATGTGAATTGTCCCTTTACCTCCTGAAAACCAAAAGCCTCTCTCCATGTTACTGCTCGTACCAGGCTATGAAATCCAGTTGAAAGGTTAACCAATCATGACGCCTTCGCAGTGCTAGTCTTGGACTAACCAAGCCTTTAAATGCATTACAGACAGATGAATGCAATCAATGCATTCAACTTTTAAATTTAAAAGAATGGCAGTGGTGAGGTATAAACTCCTTTGGTAATTTCTTGGTGTAGTTAGTGGTAGCACTGATGAAGCCAAAACTGCACAGTTAGATTAAATCAAATCCTCTCTACTAGTAAAACAAACAAACAAAACCCTAAGCAGGCACTACATCTGGCCTGTTTATTTTATTTCTTGTTGTAATGTGATAAGTCAGTGATCTTAAAAAAATCACTTTACATTGGCAATTCTTAGCCAAGGACATTTTTGATCAGAACCTACAGATTTCTGCTAACAGCGTTGTAAACTCCACAGAAAGGAGTATTTCTCCCAGGTATAATTTGACAGAAAGTATCAGCCCAAAACCATGCATTTAATTACAGTTACGAAATATTTCAAAAATGGTTAAAACATCTCAACAACTTAAAACGTTTTTTTCTGTTGTTTGAATGGTCCAGTGACAATCTTGTTACGAAAACATACAGACCTTGCCCTTTACAAACACAAAAGTTACAACCTTTTTCCATTTTAAATTCCTTAAGTCCATTTAACCTTCACAGCTCTTTAAGCTTTAAAAACTTTAAGCTCTTTAAAATATGCCCAGCTCTGAGGCATATGAAGTCCGGCTGGGTCTGAGTCTGAGTTTTTATGAAGTCTGGCTGCAGGGAGTAACTTATAAAACCACATAAGGTATCAATACTGGAGAAATATACCCAAGGATGTAGATGGAATAAGAAAGCAGGTTAGTTCACAGGATCACAAAATCATCTGTGTTTTCACCAGACACTGTCAAGGAGACAGAGCAGTGAAGGAAAAGTTCTGGTACCTGCGAGCTCACTGCACAACACTGGCAAACAGCACTGCACCTAACAGGTAAATAGCACCATTTGAGTTTTTATGATACTGAGGTGGCAGAAGTTGAGATGCAAAGAAACCGCACAGATGTGTAGGAGAATGCACCAAAACGCTGCCGTGAGAAACACAGCATCAAAACGATGCATAGATGCAGAGTAAGTGACATCCTGAAGCAGCACTTTGGAAGTTTTTTCATTTTGCAGATGCCTAGAAATAGCCTAGTGGAGGTGTAAGCGTCTATTGTAAATGTGAGTCTTCTGATATGAAGTTACTAGCTACTTGTCAGAAGTCCACTTAAATTAATCCAAGAATTTCAAGGACACAAAACCACAGGTTGGAAATCAGAAATGGGAATCACACTACACAAATAAATCGTTGTTATTGAATCAGAATAGCTAAAAAACTTAAATTAAACACTATCTTTCAGACTAGATTCCTTAAAAACCTCACTATGCAGGAGTTTGTAAGAGAGGAAAATTCATCAAGTCCAAACAGGTTCAACTAACTCTATTAGTTCATCGATGTTAGCAAGATTGGCACAAATCAGTTTTCATGATTAAACTCATGATTTGTAAGCACACAGACAGTACATATAAATTACTTTTTAATTAAAACTGTACGAAGCATTAATATTGTCTCACCAGAAATTCCAATGGGGGACACACTTTACTAGGCTTAATAATATTACAAATGCAATCCAGATCAGAGAATTTCCAATGAACCAAGGAAAGTTTGAAATGAAAAAGAAAGCAGAAAATATAAACAACTATATATCTTTTCATACATGTTTTCTTGTTTTTAATAAGAATAGTTTAATGCTACCATGTCCTAGTCAAAGCGACCACGACTGAAGGGTTATTCTGGACACTGGTATCATTCTTAGATCAGATTACAGCCATTTGACAATCTTGACCTTGTGCGTGCAGCAAAAAAGACAACGGTCTCTCCAAACAAAAATTTATCTTCTAAAGGCAACAATCACACCTCCCTGCCTGCTTAGTCAGAAGCAATGGTGATAAGCTTTTCAGGAAAGGTTAATTTTGGAGAAGAAAACGGCCCTCTCCAAAGTTAGCTCAGGAAAGACTCCTTCATGGGAAAAGGTAAGACCACTGAAGAAGACAGCAGATAATCGGTCAATAAGGTGAGTGACTATCAAATAGTACTGAAATAATTATCAAAGTACAAAAAAATCCAGGGAGGGATAGAATAGCAACTGCGAAGAGTCTTTATTTTCTACCAAAACTTGGGTGCCCCCCTGAAATGGAAACAAAGTGACCAAGGTCTGCATTACTCACCCCAGACCGGCATGGCGATCTCTACCAGAGCCTGTGATCTGCTTGTTCCCTATGTGTAAATACAGAAAACTACAAGTCTGAGACAGAAAGAGCGGGCCAGCCCTCCTGGTAAGTAAAAGCAGTCCACGTCCCCATCACAGTTACCTCATTTTACTGGAAGATGCTTTCAGTAGATACGAAGTAGACTCTTGATGGCAAGAAAGAACAGACAACTTGTTTTCCAGCACCCGCACGCCTTGCAGAAGTGTAATCTATACATACCCCAATCCTTGCAGTATCGAATCGTCGTCCCCTCAAAGCGAAATCTTTTGGCCAGCCATGTCTGTTGATACTGTACACCGACAAAAGCCTTACTTGAAAATGAGCTATTCAACTAACAGGATGCGAGAGCGTCCCATATCATGTGAAAAATATGCAAGATAGGTGGAAATCAGAGACAGTGAATGCTGACTGTAGGAAATAAGACTTTCCTAGATTAAAATCTTAAACCAAATATTACTTTGTGTATACATTGCTATGGTGCTTGGAAAATAAATATAACTTCTGCTTATAGTTTTTCTATTACTAACATTTGCAACTAAAAAGACAGCTGTAGTCATATGACAGTTTTGTAAGACATCAGCTTGGTAAAATGTGCATTAAAAACGCAAATACCATAGAAACAAAAGAAAACGTTGCTTCTGCAAATTGTGGCACAAACACAAAAATGCAGGTGTCAGATATGACTTTTTATCTTCTCCAATAACATACACAAAGGAATTATTTTTAGTAACAATTAAAGCCAGATGACTTATATGAAGTTCCTTCTCTATTATTATGTAATTCATAATCATTTACATCCAACTCTATAATAAAACACAAGCTAGAAATAATCTAAACCATTCTCCCACTGCAGAATTAAGGTTGTCAAACAGTAAGACCTCACAATATTGCATGGGAAATTAAATTTTTAATGATCATCTTTTGCTATAAATTATACACACTTTAAATATTGCCTTATATATCAGTTGTTCCACTAAATATACACACAAAGTCTGCTTTGAAAAATATTAGTGATGTTTATGTGTAAAGAGAGAGAAGGGGAGGGAGGAGGGGAGAGAAAAAGTATATCCAAGACACATTGGTTTAAAAGTAACAAAGAAAAGCTAAAAGAAAAAGGCAATGGGAACAATGGCAATGGACAAAAGCAAATCCATGTAGTTTCTCCCACTCCTGGAGATACAGATTTTTAAACTCCGTGTCTAGAAATGTGCTCAATATTTCCTTCTTGTTCCACAGAAGTGACAAATCCCTCCATCATTAAAAAAAATAGAGGAATGTACAAAATCTCTCAGTGCATTAGATTACTTTTACATTGGAGATTACTTAAAAGACTAAGTAATTTGAATGGTGAATGAAACTTGAAACTGAAATAATATAACATAAGACATCTTCAGGGTATTACTCAGACAGCAGATAAACACACTTGCATAGACAGGTTAGTCTTACCTTAGAAATAAATGTCACACTCTTTCCATTTAACATCAGCTTTATTTTCCCCCAAGTATGGTTTTCCTTTAGTTTTCCTTTTTTATGCAAAAAACCATAAGTTGCTTCATTAACTAGTTAGCCAGTATAAACTGCATTTTATCTCTGAAAATGCCAGAGTCACAGTTGAAATTATCCACAGAATAATTTAAGCTGAAAGAGACTGATGGATGTCATTTACTCCCAGCCCCTGCTCAAATCACGGCTAACTTCAGGGTCAGTACCACAAAGTAATGCTCAAGCTCATTTATTTTCTGATGGAAAAATGCAGGTCATGGCTGAAGTTAACAATGAAATTGAGGAAAAAGTAAAATTAAAATATACAGGACAGAACTAACATGAGGCCAAACACAATTGTCATAAGTCCTGACTGATGTTCTTTGGGTGTTAATACAAGGAACCAAAGATTCTGCATGTTAAAAAATCAAGTGATTAACGAGAAATAAACAGAAATACTGGACTTTTCAACAACAGCAATAATAAATGAAACACAACAGTAACAAAGAAAAAAAAAGCAGGGAAAAAAAAAGCAAATAGACTTAAGAAGAGTCAGTGTGGTAAAGAGTCAAGGTGATGACACCTTTAAACCAGACCAGTAACTTCGAATGGTATGCTGCCTCCCAGGTTAGAGCAATCATGAGGATGCTGGCAATCCTAAAGAATGTTGGGAATTTTGCAATAATTATAGTTTATACAGGAAATACTACCCCCAATGACTTGCAAAGATTTTGTACTACACTGCCTTATCTAGGCATTTTGAAACTGTATTGAAGATGGAAGTGGTGCCTTCCATTCCCAAAGACCCGTAACAAAAGAAAAACCAAAAAGTTCATAACTGGCAATTAGTGATCTAAACAAATATTGTGGATTAACAGTATCTGCATACCTTTTGTAACAACAGTCTGTTTGGAAAGGATTATAAAGTAAGCTACACATCACTGACATTACTATTTTGCATAAGACACTATATATATAAAAAAAAAAATAAAAGAAACAAACATGGCAAAATGTGACAAAGCTTTTCTTCCACAATTCTGAAGACTTTTACAAAATTTTTGAAGGCTATTTGCCATCCCAGTCTAAAATAATTTGGCAACACAGGACCAGAATTGCCTGGGCTACCAGATTAATGCATCACAAGAATATTGGAAGAGAAAACCCCAAACTCACAGGTCTAGAAAGTATGCTGCACACCTATGACACCCAGAAATCTCAGCTTTTCACATCTTAAGATATCTAGAGGATAAGACAGTAGCTAATGTAAGTTTTTCTTCTTTGAAAATCCTACTTCTTAAAACTTGCTTATGTGGAGGCACATGGCCCCTTACCTCCTATAGTAGGCAGAAGACAGCTCATCTGCATATGGAGCCTTTATTTCACTCTCCATACACAACTCAGATAAAGCACAGCCTCCAACACCAAATAGCTAGTAAAGTCCTCAGCTACTCTTCTGTGTTTGCAAAGGCATTTAATTTCTTCTGTAACAATCTTCCTTCTGTAATACTGTATGACACTCAAAATAAATGTTTTGCAATTTTCTGTTTCAATAGTAAGTCAGGCTGCAATTCCACAAGAATTTAAACTGATCAAAGTTAGGCACTGGAATGGTCCTTTTCCACTCCAAGCTTCATATTCCTGCCCCTCCCTTGTGCTTGTACCGTCAATCAACTGATTATACAAGGAGTCAAATTCAAGACAACTCTGAACCAGGAGCAAACTAACAAGAGGAAGGACAAAACAAAACAGGAAGAGGTTTTCTGACGGTTTAATTCCCTGAGCTGCCTCACTGCAGAACCTGACGAATGCTACCGCTAGCGTAAGGGAGGGGAAGGAAATGCAAAGCCCAGAACTGGAGAGCAAGGAGACCTTAACAGTCCCTCCTTAACAAGTCAGGAGTCCGTCCTTAACAGGACCAAGACAAGTTAAAACCACTATGGAGTGGCAGTGCCTCTCTAGCTCGCACTGAGATCTGTCACACAGGTATCTGTGCAATATTAAAGGAAGACACTTGGCTCCAAAAGCAGCTTTGTAAAAAGAAAGCTGCTTGTCTCTCAGTTAAAGATAGCAGTAAACAAATGTATTAATTTGTACTGTATAAAAACATTCAGAAGCATATAATCTCCTTTCACTTAATTCTTTATGTTTCTAACACTTCAGGCTACTGAACTAATCTTTAAAGCCAGGTTCCCACTTCACCATTTAACTTCTGAGTTATTTTGTGCAATATAACCAGACAGGTTAACTTCTACCTTTTCAGTTCCTGAACACACTGGCTTTCCTGCCTGTCCTTCAATTAAAGAGCCTCCTCATTTCTGATGTGAAGAGTGTAGGTAATACTACTAAGAAACCAATGCACATTAAGGAAGGGTCATATACCACTGAGGTCTGTTTGGATGGTTACGAGAATTTTGATTAATGCTTTCTTTTTAACTTTTTTTCATCAGTTTAAACTACAGGGCAAATACAAACATTAAAGCTGCTAAAATACATTAATAAAGTTTAGTGAACATTTGCATTTGGCAGCTGCAGCCCAGGGCTGGAGTAACAGGGGATGGTCCTGGAAAGGACCAGCTAGAGCAAAGACAGACCGTTCACTGCCTTGGCCATGCTCTGCACTGGCCCTTCTCTTGCAAGTCCGCATGGAAGAATTTGGAGAGTGGAACAGGGCTGAAAGGCAAGGGCAAAAGACAGTTTAGCAGGGTGACAGGCAATAAAACCTATGCCTGTAATTGAAATGGACATCACTCAATTAGACAATATTTAGTTTTAACTAGATAAGTGTAATCATAACATATGAACATGAGGCAATTGTAATAACTCTGGTAACATCAAACTACTGCCTACAAAATTATAACTGTTCTTACCTTTCTCTTTAATGATTAGATTACACTTGAGGGAAATTATCTCAAGGAGCATCCTCCTCATGAACCTGGATTTTAAGCGGCCTCCCATTTTACATATAACAACATATTCCAGGAACTAGAGCAACTGCTTACAAAGTCTACTATTATAAAATTCCATAAAGTCAATACCCAGAAGAAAATCCTGTTATATGGTAAAATAGATACTATTTAAGCATATTAAGGTTCAAAGACAGAAACAAAAGAAAAAAAACCCCAAACCTTCCACACATCAGTTAAATAACTTGTCTCAAAAATCAAGGTGAGCAAAATACAAGGAAGAAATAGGCTTTCATGTGTTTAAAACCAAGCTAGAAGAGTCATGTAAATGTAGACAGTATCTTCAATTAGACCAACAGGTAAACAGTTACATCTGGCTTTTGGGCTTTAAGGAGATGTGTGCCCCAAAATGTTTCTATTTTCCCTGCCAGCTACAGTTAGTCTAATTAAAGATATCACCTCCAGCTACAAATTTCATCTTGCTCAGGTCTGGAAATCTTCAGGACAGCAACAGTATTATTAAATGACATCAAAAATTAAATTACTGAGGGCAAGGAAACATTAAAAGATACATTATTTATAAGGATCCAGACTATGCACTCCATATGCAGAAGCAGAGGTGACATCCCATTTGTAGAACATATATAGCATAACTGCCCCCAGACTCCTGCGTATGGAGAGCATGGCAAAGAAGTCCTGATCAGGAGACTTTCTTACCCTGCAGAAACAGTGGATTTCTCTTAGATGCTCACATATATCACTATCAAAAACCTTGGAGAGTAAGCGTGGCTGCACACAGGTGTGCATACAAAAGACAGAGAATGCGCAGGAGGATTATCAGTCTCTACATTAGACTTCTGATTTCTCAACTTCCCACAAGCAGGCATAAGGGGAGGAATAGCAGGAAATCATCTTCATTTCCCTCATAATTCAAAGTGAACATCATGCACCTTGACTAGAGAGTCTCCATGAACCACTATATAGCAACAGAACAATTCTTTCTTCCTTGAACATGTATCAAGAGAAGTCTCGCTGCAAATGAGACTTGTCAGCACAAGTAGTATCCTTCATGGATGATGGGACTAAATTTCAGCTCAGATTGATGTACGGCTCTCCTGAATTAGATTTTTGACCTTTAGCAACAGTTAGAGGGTTGCACCACAGACATACTTTCTCAGAGACTTCTACAGCAGGTGGACTCTGCCAGCTTCTCTGCCGGGAGAGCACACCTCGACACAGGAAGAGATGTCAGGTCTGTGAGTTAACTACAATAATTCACAGAAATACACAGTGTTTCAGTTTTTTATTTTCTGCCATAAGATGGTTAAGCTTTCTGACGCTTAGCCAAATACACTAAAGAGGCAAGGAAACAACATGAACATACTGGTCCTGCAGACGTACTAAGGTGAAGATCTGGAGATATCAAATGCTGGCTGAAATGTATGGGGTCTTTTTAATTTTTTCCCTCAGTATTTCTTGTATTTCTAAGATACAGAAGTACTTAGGCTATGCAGAGGGTACCTGGGACCCCTTCTCAGCTTTCACTTTTGACATTACAACAGCTGATGATTGCTGCAGGGCAATAGCTTGGTATTACTGTCCTTCATTAGTGGAGTGAGCAACCCTTGTTGAAGCCTGCGACATTGATGAGTTTAAGAAAAGCATATTGGACTTCTGCAAGTCATTAGAGTCCTGAAAATCCAAATATATTAGTCTGTCTAGAGGCAAAGGTGAAAACACAGTATCAGTGACAATTAGGGAATCTTTTGCTGGAAAGATGGGCCATTCAAATACTCCTACCATAGATGTAACTTTTTGATGGTCTGGCACCAAGAGTTTGGTTAAGAATGCTAATGGGGAAGGAGACTTCTTCCCTTTTATCTGTGATGAAGACCATCTTCTTCGTACCTCTACAGCTGTACTGGTATCTCCAAACATAGGTAATTTCCAAGACGGGCACCAATCCAGCAAATGGTGTTTGAGGTAGTGGAAAAAAAGGCTTTTCAGGTCCTTCAAAGCAAAACTGCAGAATTTGAAGGATACAGCTCTCCCTGACAGATGGGAAAATATACCTACTTTACAGTAACAGAGAACAACTGTTCTTTCAGGAAGATGTCTATACACAAGGTATTGTGGTTTATTACAGAGCCTGTACTAATGCAGGTTATAGACTGGTACCAGTGAACCTGGATCTGCCTAAATCTTGCTCTCTGAGGGCAGATTTAGTTGGAAGAACACTGCTAACACTTGCACCCTTGCATAGCAGTCTGCTACTTCTCTTCACATCTGGGTTGCTACAAAGTTTCCCTGTCCTTCTTGTTACCAGACTGATCTCTTCTTTCTCTCTGACCTTCTTGGTCAGCACTTGGTTTGATCCTGTTTGGTGCTAGACTCACATGAGCGGCAAAGCTTAGTCCAGAGGATGGTGATCAGATCACAGTGGTTGAAACAAAATATAAAGAAAGAAGGTTGAGAATGGGCATGTTTAACTTCAGCTTAGTAGTAACATAAGACATTCACCAAGTACAATCTTGCTGTCCTGACATGAAACCGGGGGAAGAGCTGCAACTGTTACCACCCCCTCCTGACTTTGTATATGGAAGACTTCAGCTTTCCAAGCCTGCTGGAAGAACCTGACACAGTTAAAAATACTTGGTCTCACATATGAGAGTGGCACGCACTAATACAGTAGGACCAGCAGTAACATCTCCTGCAAGAACCTGTTCCATGTACGTAAGATATTTCCTCCTTACAGGACACCAATTAAGGCTTAAAAAGAAATAAAAATACAATAATTTTCATTCTGGAGAAATGCAGGTCTTTCTCTACTCCAAAGCAAATCTTGTCATTATCTTTTAATGTTCAAACTAGCCGACAATTGCTAGCCGACTACCTCAGAGAACAAAATGAGCTCTTGTGAGGTTATTAGAATAGCTGAGGAACAGCCAGAGTGACCAGAGAAATTTATTTAGTTCTTAGTTTACCATAAATGTTGTGTCTGATTGTGGCTGGCTGAAGAGGTAAGAAGACAGCATAAACTATTGTCAGTTTGTCTTCTGTATCACACCACAATAATCCTAAAGGTTCACTATAATCAATAAGCATTTATTAATGATGTAGGTATGCTATTACTTGATTTCAAGCCAGTAGGGTTTCTACATGGACTTAGTGCAACGACTTGAAGCCTTCTGTTGTGCAAGTCAAAATAAATAATTGAAATAAAAATAAATTAATAACCCATCTGTAAACGACACAACAGTATATCTATACTACAGATGATCTTCACAGTGGGTCAGGGTGAGTACTAAGTGTTTTTTCCTTATTTTTCTCCATTTGCTAAAACCATAGCTTCAATGATCTTATATTAAGTGATCAAATATTAAGTGATCTGAAAAATAAAGCTTGAAAGGAAAATAACTTTTCTGATCTTTACTGACTTTTTTTTTTTTCCCAAGGAAATCTTGAATACAGCCATATTAGGGACTACTGAATGTGGAGCAAAAAACCAGAAATCTTTTAAATACAACTAATTTGTAACACTTTATTTTAGTAAGTCCATCATTTGGAATGCTAGTAATGAAATACTACAAGGATTGCAGCTTTTCTTCTTTTATTTTCTTGTCAATGCACACTAACAAAAATGTTATCTATGCAGTCAGACAGTCCTCAGGAGAAAAATCCCACGACTGAAAAAACCCTTCATTCCTGTTTCTTCTGTGCAGACTGCCATGAAACAGATTTTAATCCTTCAACTGGTGTTTTCTTCATAAACACTCAGCAAGACACAAATGACACTCACACGCTAGCCTGTGAAGCTGTATTATCTTCTGCAGAAGAGTGACTGGTTTAAGGCAGTACAACTGGACTGAAGGAGAGCTGGCTTAATTCCTGGCTCCCGAACAACATTCTTGCATGACCCTGATTAGATTTTTCTGTGCCTCAGTATCCCATCTCTAAAATCAGGATAATATGCTCTTTGTCTGCCCTGCCTGTTTAGATTGCAGCCTTTCAGTATTCTCTTACTATTTGTCCATACACTGCAGCCACAATGGGGCCCTTCATTTTGGCTGGGACCTCACTATGACTATAGAACAAGCAACGAATAAAATAACTTTGAGTATGTTTTAGAAGCAGTGTGTGACAATTGGGATGCTTTCGCAAAAACTTATTAAAGAAGTCTTAATAATGGATATGAAAATGCTCCTTTAAACAAGTGGCATATATAATTGCAGCAAATAATTCTTCTTTGTCAACATTATGAAATAAAACTTTTGTTATGCATTCTTTACAGAAATCCTGCTTTGAGTAAGAACATAAGTTGTTAAGGGTTAAAAAAAATTCCTATAAAAATGAAATTTTCACAGCTTTCTAGCCCTGCTCTTTAATAACAAGATAATTATTGTTATTACAATAGAAGTTTAATAATAAAGATAGCATCATCAGGAAAATATTTCTCAGACAATGACTAATGAGTATACTCTTCTAGTTTTTCTAGCAGGGAAAATGATGAGTAAATGAGCAAAAACCATTGAGAAGAATAAAATCCCTAATCTCACCTATGTCATTTTACAAAATGCTAAGTATCTCATTGCTTGTCCATATACAGGAAGAGTGGATCCATATGCTGTTCCCATTTCATCAAATGTTGTTGTGGGTGCTTTTACTGCTGTCAGAGTATCCATTACTGCTGAGGAAAGTCAGTATTTCTTTACACTCCACAACTCAGCCATCAGAAAACTCAGGGAAAACTCAAATCTAGGTGCTCCTCTTCCAAAGTGTTCTGTACAGTTTTACAATCAAGTTACTATTTCTTCATGACAAATAAGGAAAACCCCTGTTGTTTCAGTAGACCTAAGAAAAAGATGCTATGTCCAGTAAAAGTGCAAGTTTGGCGTTTATCATCTTTCACTACTAGGTTGCTACTTTAAAGAAAATCGCTAAAGATTAGTACTGTCCATTAAATATTTGGTGACCGCTGTATATCTAGATTTGTTAAGAATAAGTTTGCCAACAGACATAATCACAGCTAGATCCAGGACATCACTGGTACACTATAACAGAAA
>WAAD01013059.1:29018-40014 GCA_013389945.1 Fregata magnificens
TGTATCATAAAGCATGCCTGCCTGAAGCATGCCTGCCTGTAGCATGTACACAGCAACAAGCTTGCTTTGTCCTGCAAGACAAGCAAAAGCCATACAATGACGTTTACTGCAGCACCGCGCCCAAGCTCTGGCGATACACCCTGCACAGTACAACATTAGCCGGGGCCCAGTCCATGATAATGTAATCCTATGGCCTTGTCTCGGCTCTGGAAGCGGGAAGCACAAGTCAGTATCAGTATGTGATAGATCATGCAGATGTATTATCTACTTATGATGCACTGCAAAGAACAGAACTGCTGAGCTAGAAACCAGCAAGCAAACTACTTTCATGTCCATCACGCGATGTGATAGATATGACCCGTCAGCAAAGCACAGAAGCATTCTGCTGCCACAGCCATGGTCTACACACGGTTCTCTCTCCTTGGAGAAAAGGCAATATTATCTGGATTTCTCCAAAATGCTGCTCCTCTTAAAGGCTTTGAACTTTCTCAAAGGCACGTTATGGATTGAAGCATGGGGTTGTCAGAGAGCACAAACTGCCAGCAGTCTTCTCTCCAGTCATCTCCAAAAGAATCTTTCATCTGAGAACCTGACCCAAAGGCTGACCTGGCATATACTGAATGGCATCAATTTACTCTCTCAGGACTGCTCATTATTCCCATCCCATTATTTCTGCTACCCAGGACTCCACCCTCTTTCACACTGACACAATATTTTTTGTCCTTTTTGTCTCCACCCTTGATGGTTTTTGCTTCTCCTTCCCCCAACTAGGTCCAATGCCACCAATCCTGAACCCATGCTCATCTTAAACATTCATTTCCTTCGCTTTTTTCTTGCCTGTCCTAGAATTTGCAGTGGAAGAGGAAAACAGTCTGGAAATGAGGTTACTGCACATTTTCTCTCTCTCTCTCCTGCTGCTTACTAAGCTGTGCCATTCCTCCAGTTGAGCTGAACCCACACCTGCAATTTCAGCCTTTTTTCCTCCTACTTTTGACTCACTCCTCAAACCTTTTCTCTTGTATCCATTTCCTTCTCCACAATAGAATGCAAATATTTATTCCAAGAGAAAGCCAGAAAACATAATAATAATTTCACGTTCTCTGTTCCCACTCGCTTTCTCTTCCTTACAGTTCTCACTTCTTCCTCGTACCACAGATACAGAACACATCTGTCCCACTCTTTCCACTTGCCTCACTCACATCACCCCACACCTCACATCTCCTTTCTCCTCTTGCTCTGACAGAATAGCAGGACAGCCAATCAGTCTTTCCTATGTTTGGAAATCTACCTCTGACCCCTTGCTTCTCTAACTACACCTCCTTCTATCCTTCTTTCACCTCTAAGCTCATTATGAACTGTTTGATAACAAATTACACTTTTAATTTGTCTGTAACTTCAGCCTGAACTCCCTTCAGCTGTCCTTTGCACTCCACTGAAACTATTTTCACTAAAATGCCTAAAAACCTTTTACTATTGCAACATCAAAATAAGTTAATCATTTCCATCATCCATAATCCTTGTGCATTTTTCAGAAAAATTAAATACATTTCTCCTTTTGAAGCATTCATTCTCCTTTTCTGACTTCCATGACTCTACCCTCCCCTGCCTCCCTTCCTCCCTGTACCAACCCCTTCACAGGTCACTGAAAGGCTCCTTATTCCTCCTTTGTCTTCTGGTAGGGCTCCATTGAGCTACATCTTTTGCCCCTTCCCTTATGTCTGGGAATTTCATCAACAAACTCAGCTCCTAAGGAGACAGGTTTCAAATAGAGTAGATCTATGTCTAAACAAAAAAATCTCAGCCTATCTTTCTGACACCTCTTGTCACTGAGTACGTCAGCTTCAGCTCAATAGAGCTAGAACAGAACTTAGATCTCACCTCTCCCACCCTCTTTTCTCCACCTCCTTTCTTGATCACTGTGGGCAGCATTATCATCTTGCCCATCATTCAGATATGAAATACTAAGTCATCTTTGACAATGACTTCTCTCTTGATCCGTTCATTCAGGCTATGTCTATATCTAAATGATTCTTCCTGTCTTGCATCCTTAGGACAAAGTCTTCTCTAAACATCTTCAGAGCTAAAGGTTTGTCCAGGCCTTCAAGTCACATCAGTTACCAAAATTTTCTTCTTTTTCATCTTGACAAACATTATCCTGCTTGTTCACACTGTTCCAAAAGTTATTTCTTCTATATTGCCACACTGATCTACCATTATTCTCTCTGCATCCTTCTATGCATAACCCTCCATTCCAGCTTTAAACACTGGGAACGACTCATCTTTGTTTTCCAGGCTCCTCTGTCTTACCTACACTATACTGCCCACACCCCTACTTGCTGTCGCACCAGTTACTCACATTTCTAGTCGGCTCATGACGTCAGTATCCATTTACTAAGCTTTTAACAACCAGTCTGTATTTTCATTCAGGCCAACTTCCACACTTGAGTAAGGATACCTTCCAAGCTCTTGTAAAAGTACTTCACTGCCCTCTGAACATCACCTTAAAGCTGTCCTTGCCACAGTTCTAAGCAAGCCACTTGATCTTAGGCTCAAGTCTACCACCTATCATGTTGAGCAACAAAGTGCTTTTGTTTGTCAATATTAAAACTCCTGCTTTGTCATATATTAAAAAAATTAGTTCTCTGCGGCACAACGATTTCACAACACACACACGCACACACTCTTCCTCCCTGCACAGTAGCATCTAGTCTCTGATGGGGCTGCTAGGCATTAGGATCATGCAAACAATAATACGGCCTCCCCAGTCATGGCAGTAACAGATGAATTACTTCTATTCATCCAGATCATTGTCCTCTGACTGTCTCCATTATCAGCCCCAAACAAACAAGGTTTTGGCTCTGTCGGTGGTCGTTGTGGTGGCATGGGTCCAACAAACTTTTCAGATTTAAATCATCAGTAGCATCCTGTCTCAATGAGACACAACCAAGAACAGCTTAAAAAAATAACTGGATGTGCTAACTACCACCTGATAATCTATCTAATCTGGACAATCACAAGTGGCTAGCCTAAAGGCCATTTGACAATAGAATACCTATCAGAGATTCAAAGATGAACACACATGATGATTTACACTTCTGCAGATCTCTGCTTCCATTCTGACCATTTTAGCTCAGAACAATGACAAGCTGCAGTCACCTTATTCTGCCACTGGAGAGGTCCAGTCCATCCTGTTTTGTCTTAGTAGAGAAGACACTTCTGATAAAACAAACCTGTCAACAACTATTACTTATACAATGTTAGCAGCGTTCAATCCAAATATAACTTCAAACTCCCATTCTCTGCCCGCCTCCTATGTCTAGCCCCCTGCAGCAGGAAAAGGAAGAGAAAGAATGACTGGGCAGAAAACAAACACTGTATATTAGAGAAAAACCATAAACAAAACAAACAAAGAAAAGAGCACAGCAAAGCTCACCACACAGAATCAAACCCCATGAACTCTTGCCCTTTGCCAGTCATTCTTACATCTTGATGTTACTTCATCAGTCACCCTTCTGTCTCTTCTGCTGAACACCTGCTCCAAGGGAACGGAAAGGGAAGCAAGCCTAAACCCCTTGTGTACTGTGCATAGCTCTGTCACAATACAACTGCTTCCGTTTTGCAGATGATTCAGGAGGGGCCTGGGGATTAAGTGAAACGGCACTAGACGTACATTGGTACCAGCGGTTGTGCAGAACCTAGAACTTTTGTCTTTGAGTTCTTCGCTACTTCTGGCTGATGCTCTTTCTGGTCTGGGAGAACTCCACTTCTTTTTTGCCAAACACCACACATTTTGTAAATACATGCACACAGAAACAAAAAAGCAGCAAGACCAAATAATTCTAAATTCTAACTGCTGTCAAGAATACAGATAAATGGGAAGATGTGTTGGGCTTAAGGGCTGTATTATTAATATAACTTAGTAAAATATGAAAGGAAACGGCTGAATAATAAACACAACATTTCAGAAGTAAGGAAGACATCTCTATTTCTATTGAATACAAGACTAAGAGCAATCAGAAAGCCCGCTTCTCCAGCGACATCACTGGCTTTCAGGCATAACTTTTAATAAGCCATACAACAAGTTATGATGAAACCACTCCCTTAAAATCATCAACATTCAACCATAGAAAGGGACGCAAAAAAGAAAAAGAGAGAAATACTGCATGCAATAGTTGGTCTTCCTCTGCCCCACATCGGTCCTAAGGTAACTGTGCTGGATTCCATCTCCAATCTGAGTCAGTTTAGACAGCTGCACAGCACTACAATAAAAAATTGGATCATTTTACCCACGTAGCATCTATTTTTCTCATCCAGCAAAGGAACCATCAAAGACTTCTTGCTATACACTTGCTGAGAGACCTCTGTCAAACACCCTTACTGCATCATGACAGCATTCGCCACAGGTTTTTTGGCATATAAATTACCCAAAGACACCGGCTTCACCTGGCATCTCGCACCTTTAACTCCTGAATCAGCTCTTTCAAGGACAAGCTGAAGAACTTCTGCACCAAGTTGAACTTGGAGGATAGCAAGATCCAGTAATTTAATCCATGCCCATATAAACTGAAAATCTTTCTTGCTAGTTATTCCAAAATCTTATGGTGGAGTTAACTCTTAAAGAAATACTCATATCTATATATTGTTTTTACCGAAGGTGATCTTTCTTAATAAGGCATGCAGTGTTATAAATCTAAACTTTCACTGGGACTACCAGAAACTCACGCTTTCTGCCTACAGCACTCCTGCGATCCACAACTTAAACAAAACATTATTTGAAACATGTTTTCTATAGGATTTTTCACTGCTTCCATCCCAAACACCTCAGCCTTCGTTAAATGGCTAATATTTTTTGCCCCAAAGGTAAAGCAGAACCTGATAATGTCCTAATTTTTAATTAACTAGGAACAAAAGGCCCATTTCAAGGAAATTCCTCCATTTCACAGTGGAAATGGTTCAACTCTTGCGTAGTCTTTCTTTATACATGGAAACCCATATTTCATCTATAAACTATTAACCACATACAGAGGCAGAGCAAGAAGAAAACACACATGTGTTTTTATATCTCAATCAAAATTAGATACAAGAAGTCATTTCACTCTCTATGGTGACAACAGGGCTTGGGGTACACTCTAGTAAATACATCATTTCCCTCCTTCTCAAGTCCCGTTATAAATTACAACAAGTAGAAGGAATGTCACAGACAGATCTTTAGTGACAGTGCTGTCAGTTGACAAAAAACCACATGTGATTTCCCCACCAGCATTCAAAAGAGGTACCTTAAACTACAGGATAACTAACCTCTTCAGAATAACTGTTGCACAAATACTGGGAGAAATATCACCTGAACTCTATCAAGATATGTGCCACCTAACAAACCCAGAATTTTTAAAGACGTCATTTATAGAACAACAGTTTTAGGTACATATTCAAAAACATCAAAATCCTGATTCAAAACACAGAATGTCTGATCAGAGAGCATTACCATTACTCCACTCTTTTTATCCAGTGTGTGGGCTGATGAACTAAAGGACAGGTTTCAGAAAATAACTATGTAACTATGAGGATAAACTACAATTCTGACTAAATTTCTGGGTGCTATCATACATAACATTTCATTCTTCCTCTGTCACCATTCCTTGAGACACATTAAATGAGGTGACAGCCACAACCAGGAGCCATGCCACCCCCCTGCAGAAACTGTCGGGGGGGGTGGGGGTGGAATCGGACTCAGATATCATATACTAAACTGATCAGGCATTTGAACACCAGAATGCACACCAGAATTCAACCCCTCTGTCATTTCTCATCCTAAAGAAAATCCCCATGGGGACCTTTGCTTACTATTCTTATTCCCAGCATAAAGGTAAAAATGGTAGGAAAAAGTCTCTCTTGACAACAGCCACCGTTTTGTACCCTGCCAATTCTCAGTTCTTTCACTCATCAAGCTCCACCTGAATATTACACCTGTTTAAGAACCAGTATCTCTGGAAGACCTTATTAGCTTACAGGGAAGAGAAAGAAAATTATACAACATTCACTCCTCTCTTTTGCCCACTGGAAAACCAAAACCAACCCCAAATTACCAACTAACATGGTCTAAAATCAATAACCTCACCTCTTTCTTTTGGGCTATGTGTTTAAAACTTTGTTATAATTTTCTTTCCCTCTCAGCCCTTTCCAACATTCCCTACCACCACAAAAAGGTGAAAGATGAAGGCAGCTAAGAAAAACAAGAATGTTTTATTCTGAAGTTTTTGTTTGATATGTTTTTGAAGGAGACAAACAGCACCATTGGCAAACCACTAGTAAACAAAAAAATAAATAATAATTTTAAAAAAAGATCAACTCCAATCCCTATGCTTACATTAACCAGCTGGTTTTGTTGTCTCCTCTTCCTTCACAATCTCCTCATAAATTGTTTTAGTTCTCTTCCTCTTGCTTTTCATAAAGTAGAATGTTGTATGCTACATGCTTTTTTCCCTACAAAAGTGTTCTCTACCATCTCGCAACCTCCTTAACGTCTTCTTTTTCCATGAAGAATGATAATATCATCAAGATATTTTTCTGAAGAATAAAAAAAATACTAAAAGCAAAACTAATCGGTATCCCTTTAATTATGTTCTGGTGTTGCCAAAGGATTTACCAAAAAAAGCTTTCCATCAGATATTTAGGTGGGACGTCAAAATAGGAAAAATACATTGCAAACAACTATTCAATAGATTTAAAACTCCAGTTTGCATGTGTAATCATCAAGTAAAATGGTCAAATTTGGGGCTGCGCAATAAGGATAAAGAATCTCAAATTTTAACACAACATCAGAAAAACAGAATAAAATTTTTTATGTAACATCCTTAACACTAAACAATAATGAGTCGGTATGGTTAGTGAAAAGATTATCTAAGACAAAACACACACATCATCAGGTTGAAACCTCAATAATACAAATCCACTGAACTGAGAAACTGAAGTTGACTATGACACCAAGCACCCAGATATAGATCTAAATCCCATAGGTCATATTTAACCCTGCTGTAGTTCATGAAGACACGCAGGATATCTTTTGCTCCTTTACAGCCTGTGCCTACCTAGAAATACTCCCAGCACTTAATGCTTGCACATTTGCTAAATCAATTATTAATAAGAGTTCTGTACGTAAGACAACAACATTCATATTCTTCTACTATTTTCTCAAATGTTGTATAAAGTAAAACATATGCCTCCAAAATTAATCTAAAATCAGTTACAGGTTATGACTGATAATAAAAGATCACTGTATCTATCTCAGGCATACAGCTACTGTGACTTTTTACAGGACACAAATTGTCAAATAAATATAGACTCCTTTTACTATGCACGCTATCTACAAGAAAATCTTCAATTCTTCAAATATGCCATTCAACTTTTTAAAATTCAATATAAATTCTACATGCTGCTCCAATTCTGATAACCCCTTTTTTAGCTAAGCTGGTTGGTTGGTAGTGATTTGTCAGATAAGTTACACAATACTGTTTCTGCTTCCTGATTAGATAAGCAGATAAGTTTTTTTTCCTGGCACAAACATTTATGCATAAAATTTTTCATTTTCTGTGAACTTGCAACTTTGCAATCCCTTCTCCCCTAATCTATATGTCAGTAAAAGTCAACCATGGACATACTGCGTTTGTTAAAGGAAAACATAAAGTATTAGCATGCAAAAAGCAATTCCGTCTACAAAACTGAACAAATGTTCAGGAAATTTCTCTCCCTCTGTGCTGCCTACATATACACTGTAGAATAAAGGAAAGCAGTGAAGCAATATTTCTACGTCTTTACTTCTGCCTAAAGACAGGGCACAGGGGGCACGTGGCCTCAGCACATCTCTTGCATTACAGAAATGAACAGCGCAGCCAGACTGCGACCCCTTTGCCCAGGGGTGTGCTAAAAAGTATCAACCACTTTGACAGGCAGAGATTTGGCAGTGTTTCTCCGCACTATCACCGGGGAATGCTGCATCCCAGGTCCCCACCTGGGTCAACAGGAGGAGGAAGAGCAGCCCATCGCTCTAAACACATATAGTACACAACCAGAAAGGAGGCAGCGACGCACAAATGAAGCTAGCTAGAAGCATTTTTTGACATCTGACATTTTGTCTCTACAAAACCAAAATGAACCACCTTGTCATGGTCTGGAGGAGACCAGCGTCTTCCCACCCCTTGCCCCCACCATGCTCTCCGCAAAGTGTTTCACTAGTCTAAAAAGGCTCCTTGCTTAACTGCTCACAAGGCAATGGCCACGTAAATCTGGTCCTATCAACTAAAGTTGACAAAACGCAGACAAATACCACAAGAAGTAAATGTGACAAGATGAGATTTTACACCAACTTTATCAAACAGGACAGTAGTTTTTGATACTTAAATCCCGTCCGTCCATAATCCTCCAGTTACCTTACACACGTAAAGTCTGATTTTTCTAAGACACCGCTTACAATCTCCTGGCACCACAAATGCCATGAGAAGGCCCACTCACATAGATAAGATCCCAAAGAAAAATGAGTTGGGTTTGATATTAAGACTTACCATGACCACAACCCTTGTCCATGAACAAAGCAAACAAAATAAGTCAACATGTCAGGCGACTGATGTGTGCAAGATCAGAATAAGCGCACAAGCGTTTCTGCAAGTACATGAGCAATGTTTTCTGCAGACCAACCTAACTCTTCAAATTTTTCCCCACCTTTATTAATAAGGATAGTGAGGCTCAAGGAAGATTTACAGTGGGTGTTCAGACAAACAGACGGTTGTGGTGAAAACACCTGTATTAACAGACTGCTTAAGCAAATACAGTAGAAATATTTCAACACATACTAATTTATTCAAACTTAGTGAAAGTTCTTTGGAAGTACTTGGAAGCAATAAAATTCCTAAAGCTTTTTATTTTCCAAATATAATAGTCAGTTTTGGTTTTTAAAACTGTATTACAATGTAAGTGCTATAAAAGCTAATAAGTGCTTCACACCTGTCACTAGCATAATGTCAGCAATGAAACTACACTTTGTTTGGAAATAATTTTTCTGGATAGTGAGTTTAAATAGACCTCCTTTGACTGAGTCTCTAACCACCCCAAAAACAAACAATGAGAGACTAGTGCTGATAATCTACACTGAATTGTTCTAGGAAACAATTTCCGTATTAGGTATGACTAAGGAGTAGGGATGCGCTTAGATCTTTATGTCTCAAGCAAGCTTATAATAAGAATTTGTGTTCAGCGACTTCTAGGTGCAAAACATTTTATCTCAACAAATTAAGCTCCTTATGAAGGCCAAGCTCTAGTAGCAAGATTTTTGTTCGATTACTTTTGAATCAAATGTATGCTCAACATTGCTGATAGACATACCAGCTGTTTGAGCCTTGAACTTTTTACCTATAAATACGCTACAGGAAAAGCCCAGTTCTGCCTCTACCTTGTTTTTGGGCTGGCAAAATAGAGAGGTTCAGGCATGTAAGAATCAAGACAGGAACACAATCAAGCTTGGCGTCTCTATAAAGGTCTTTCAAAAGGGAGGTTTTATGGTAGTTTAAATAATTTTATTTGTTGTGTACTCCATGCAATTTTAGAGTTTATCACACAAATCAACATTACTGATTAATTCATTCTTTTTTCAAGAGCTTGTTTAGAAAACATAAGATTCCTTTAAGCTGCCAAGATGCTCAAAATTAAACGCACGTGTAATGACAACTATGATATAACGAGAAACTTAACATCGTTTCAGAATATATGTTATGACATTACAGGTAATAGCCGGATTTCTCTCAGCATCAGTAAGTCACACCGAAGTATCACTACGATGGGATCGTTCGTTATGAACCGACTTCACAAGAAATATTTCTCATGACAGAAAGGCTGCATATGTATACCGCTTTCTTAACAGAACAGAAACAAACAGAAAGCTACATGAAAACATGTCCCAAACCATTTCACTAGCTGCATTAGGTGTTACCCAAGCATGATGTTAACAACGCGTATCACAAACAAAATGCATCAATTTGATTTGCCTACGCTCACCACTAAACTTTCTCCCCTTGCAACTGACAGAACCATGTCAGGCATGGCATATTAACAAATACCACTAGCCTGGAATTTGCCTGTTCATACTTATGGTACCAGAAAGCCTTGTGGCCCAAATGACCTATTATATTTGGTTTTGCATAACATGCACGGCCTAGCCTAACGTAAGATAATATTAGACGTTGGCCGCTCAGTTGACTGTAAGTCATGCTCAGCAGTGAGAACGAAAGAATAAAATGCGACTTGAGCTAAAGTGAACGAACTCAAAGATCGTAAGAGACCATTTCCCTCCACGAGTGAAAACGTTTTTCACTACAGTTGCGGATGACAATATAACATTTAAAGTTGATGCATGGGTTTATATGCTTATGTTCAGGCAGAAGCAAGTGAAACATCGCACCAAGAAAGGACAGGGTCTTCAAAAAAAAAATCCAATATGGCCACTGATGCGTAGTTGTCTTTTGAATTAAAACTGCCTTATCTTCTACCACGTCTGTCAGTCGCACGCATACACCTGTTATACTCGTACTTCAAAAGAAGTCGACACAGTGACAGTCACCTGTGCGTATCCAACCCTGAAACATTCTTCACGGCAGAGAGATCCACATGCTATTAGCCTACCCTGTCAAGGCCAAACCACAGTCATCCACAGCCACCAAGAGACAGACAGGTAGAGAGGTGTGCCAGCACTATCCACTTACCTTCTTTATTAAGCCTCATAACCTCCCTGCTTTTTCCACCCTCCTTTCCAGTCTCTTCTAGATCTACACCTGCAGAAGAGAAGCAGAGTCAGGAAGCGCCGCGGGCCCAGAGGTGTGCATTTATTGTTCGGCGGGGGGAGGAGGAGAGGTGAGGAGGTGAGCAGCGTCTCTATTCGCAACGGCAAAAGCACAATGGTCGGAGCATCTGCCGGGGAGCGGAACCGCCGGGCCCCCCGCGGCGGCACCCTCCG
>WAAD01013059.1:40671-96052 GCA_013389945.1 Fregata magnificens
CCGAAGAGCCTCGCCGGGAAGGCAGCCGCTGGCGTTGCGCGCCCCGGGGTTGCGCCCCCCGCCTCCCGCAGCGCCCCGCAGTAAGTCCCTGGGACGCGCTCTCGGTAATTGCGGCACGGCCCCCACGGCCCGGAAATGGCCCCGGACTACGGTGTCGGGGCTCCCCCTCCCCCCGCCTTCTTCCAGCTGCGCCCCTGTGGATCACCTATAACCACAACCACAGCCATTTTGTTGTCCAAATACTGCCTAATCTGTGTTTGAGTGCAGGCTTCGTCTGTTTGCAGATGGGTTTTTTCTTGTTTTGGTGTTTTAGGCTACGGTGCAGCAGCTCTGAACTCACAGGTCCCGCTCCTCGCAAATAATACCGAGGTTTTCATCTCGCTGTACGTAACCTATGGGACGTACATGCTTTTCCTCTAGTTCTAGGGCTGTGTTGTTTTGGGTTTATTTCTCCACTGAGGTAAGAATAGAAAATAACACCACCGTGAAAATTTTTGTACTCCATATACCTAATTTGCCTAAGGAGTTACAGCATCAGCCTATTGCTCCGGCTCACACCTATTAATCCAAACATAAACACCACTGGTGGAGGACTTGGTTTCATTTAAGCAGCCGCACTGGCTCCACGTGCAGCATCTTTCATGCAGCTGTACAGCCCCAGCAGGAGTGCTGAAGATTGAAGTTTGTGGTTCAACAGACGCTTCTTGGAGTGGCGGTGTGGGATTTAAGTGGTCCCTTCCCCATCCTGCCTCTCTTCCCAGCCACTCATTTAAGACCCTTTGTCACCATTCACTTTTTGCTGGTTCAAACCGTTGTGGGACAGTGCTGAAGCAGAGCATGGAATTAATCTAGGCTCAAGAAAAAAGAATAGCATTTAGGGCCCACTCAAGGGTTGGAGCAGTGGCCAGAGGGGCAGGACAGGAGTTGCTGAAGTCAGCACTGCTGCCTGAAGAAAGGTACATGGTCTACGATGGATTTAAGTAAATTTCTTACAATTTCATTGAGACTGGGCTCTTTACAGTGGTAAAATGGATAAAGGGTGCGGGCAAAGGACAAACACCCTTTGCCTTATATACATTGTCAAGAGATGCAGTATTAAATACAGACAGCGTTCACCCTCCACCTCTTCCAAAAAGTAGCTGGAATATGCAAGTCCCATCATTAATACCCAGAGGCAAGCCTAAAAGCTTTCGTACCATGTGGCCTGGCCAGAGTGCCTCCAGTCATGTGACATTAGCTACAAGAAACTACAGGAACACAATTAAAACAATCAAAGAAACAGAAAGGTCACCAAAGTACGCCTCAAAAGAGAACCAGTCAATTGCAGCAGGCTTATTAGCAACCAGCATGAAGCAGCCGTAAGATATGTGACCTTAGATACACCCAGAATTTCCAGAAGCGGGAAGAGTAGTCATGGTATAACACAAAGCCCTGCAAGACCTATTCTGGAATATTAAGTACAGTTCTAGCCACCAGTTTAAATTGATCTTCCTACCAAAAAGTGTGGAAAGGGTTATCAGAATGATCGGAGGAATTAAGAGTCTATCATACGAGAAGAGCTTGACTTAGTCTAGCAAAATTCCGCTGGGAATGGATGTGATGATTGATGTTTTTAATTATAAGGAGGCATAATCATCAATGAGGAAGAAAAAGAGTAGACATAAACTGCTTATGTTGAGGTTGAAAACCCTGCTCACTACACATAAAACACTTCAGTCAGGAATAGCAAGATGGAACTCCTCAGGAGGAATGATAAATGACACAAAGTTAATAGTCAACCATGTTTGGCACTTGTGCTCAAATTCACTGCGAGATAGTTGAGCAAAAGTCTTGACAGTGGCCAGATAGTCTCACAATTAAAGAAGTTACACTGCACAGCTTATACCATAACACTTCTGTGATTACTCAAGACATGTATCTGGAGAGAAGATACAAAAGAAAGACATGTGAGTACCAGGAAATCCCCATCAATGAAAACCAACATAAAATTTCAGGGAAGTTTGTATGGCCAAACATCTAACTAGTATTAAACGCTGCCACAGGATACACAAGCAATAAAGCAATTCCTGACCACACAACTGAGAAAAAAGGAGAGGGGGAAGGGGAAACTATTTAATACAAGCTGCCACAAACCAAGCAAAAAAAGTGAAGAAACTTTCCAACTTTAACACATGGCACTAATCTACATGCTGCTTACCATGACACACTGCAGAACTACAGTCTAGGCTCTGACAGAAACAGACCATATGAAGGAAAATTAGCATAAAATCAAAGATGCAAGATGTACCAAGTCCTTCCTAAAAAGAAACAATCCAGTGACTTACAGTTTGAGAGAAAGGTTTCCAAAGCCCTCCCAAAGGAATTCTTCCTCCTCCCTACCATATGTGTTCAAGAACAACATTATCATTAAACAAGTGGTTCCACAATCATCAGAACAGATATGCCTGACTTTCTAATGATCAGCATCTTTTGCATGAAAAATGTAAGTTCTGCTTTGATTACATCTATGCTACCTCTACAATCTGCACCAAGGAACGAACCCCATCCCTGAGCAAACCATAGATCGGTTTGTCTCCATTGGCTTGTAGGGTGCAAGTCCTGAAGCTGCAGAAGAGTAGCCTCCATTCTGCGCCAGGGCTCCTCCCCAAGAACGCTACTTATTTCACTCCAGATTGGAGCCAAATCAAACTTGTGTATGTAGCATGAACAACTGCACGTTATGCTCTAGAGCCCTATAGCGAAATAGGAAGAGAGCCGATCTGACATTATAGAAGTTTTTCCCATGGCTGGGAATATATGTAGTTGTCTCTTGTGAATGTGAACTCAGGCTGCAGCTTTACCATATCAAGGGCATTCAGATGGTTTCTTCTTCCCTTTTCCTGGCATCTGCTGTCGCAAAATTTGTAGGAAGACAATTCTATTTAAGACTTTTACTCCTCTTTCAAATTTATTTGTATTAATCAATGGATCCAGAAGTTATGGGTGGAGAGGAAAAGGCACAAACATGATCACAGAAGCCTTATTTCCATAGGAAATGAGTAAAAAACCTGCACATGAAAGTGCAGATTAGACATCCTTTGTTTCTTCTCCACCTGCTCACCAATGCAGAAATTCAGTTCTTCTATGACCTTGAACAAGTCACTCTGCCATAGAAAAATAATTGAGTCAGTCAGGAAGGGTACTTCTTTCCCTCCCCAGTCCCTGTGGATCTTGTTTTATTTCAGCTGCCAAGTAGGGGCTTCCTTTTACTATGTGGTTTTTCAGAATTTAACATAATGCAGCCTTGATCTTGGTTGCAGCTTCTAAATACTGCAGTGATCCAATCATAACATGGAATTAAAAAAGTAAACTATAAGCAAATTAAGGCCTTTAATTAATAAGCAGCAAAATATGGGTGAAACCTTAACTGTAATCTTTTTAATCCATATATCACTGGTCTTTTAATAAGACGATCTCCAAATGCAAACTTCGTTTGTTCCTGTATCTACCTACTAGAATTGTAGTTAAAGACTTGGGCTTTATAAAAGCACAGGAAAAGTTGTGACATTTAGAAGAGGTCTAAAGCTGTATATCAGTCTTTGGCTTATGTGGAGATGAGTCCAACATTTATGTAATTTTCAGGATCTAAACGTTAAGAGAGAACAAACTAAACCAACAATTCTCACATGTGGCTATCAGAAACATCATATCTAGTCACCATGTACAAATAAATAATGACATGATTCCATTTCAACTCCACTCTCATACACTGAGAAAATATGAGTTTGCTGAAGGTGCATGTGTAGTCACAACAACAACAAAAATTTGTGACCCTCTGCTTTAAATCACATATACTTGGCAATAAGTGCACCAGATGGCTTTAAACTGGTTACAAAAGTATTACAAAAAACCAGCTGTATAAGGCTTCAGTATCATAACAAGATTATAAACATATGATGTTCTTGTGACAAAGTCATTATGATTTAAGCAGTTTGGCGAGAGATTCATTAGGTACTTCTCAGGATCCTATTTTGCAATGGATTTACCACAATAGTGGTTTTATCTTACATAACAGAAATTACTATATAGCAGACAGTTTTATGAACCCAGGTATCTACTTCGGTGGGAATGGAACAGTAAATGAATCAATCACAAGACTTTCTTAAAGATAGTCAGTGATGGAGTTTGTATAAGAAAAGTACCAGCAAAGTAGCTGGCTGTCAGTCACAGACATACAGAAACTTCAATCCTCCTCCAGTATTTTGAGAAGTGTAAAACTAACTTATATGTTGACTTGTGTGCAAATGATTTTTGTAGTGGATTTTTACACTCTTGCTAATTTTAACCTGTAGATTATCTGTAGTCTCTTTCCACAGTGGGTAAATGAAGTTTCTGTTTAATACTACAGCTGCACCTCAGGGAAAAAGATACCAGAGAAGTTTGTGTTGAGAGGGTGCAAAACCCACCAGATAGATAGTCCTGCCTTTCTCTGGTAGAACTGATTCTGAAACTTTTTTATTTGATACAGTGTAGCATCCTAGTCTGCTATGTGATAATTAGAGTACCTAAATTCATTAAACAAAACAGATACTTAAAAAGTCCTATCTCTAGGTTTCTGCAAAAAGATGCATACAGGATGGCCATTAAAACAACTCGGCACTTAGCAAGCCAAATGTAAAAGCCACTATGAGCCAGTCTCCCCAGAGCCTCTCTGGCTAGAAGTTCAGTCCCTGTGCTATTTCTGATCTCTTCATAATCTCAGAAGGTGTCTCAAACACCGTGTGAGTGCCATCATAGAAGACTTGAGCTAGAAAACGGTATTAAATAGACACTTATAGCAGAGAAATCTATTTTAATGTCCTCTGGAATAACACAAGAAAAAAAATCTAAATTAAGCTTTTGGTTCCATCTTAGCCAAAGAAGCCAGCACTTAAAAAAGAAACAGTCAGAAAAATGGAGAACTGAAAAAGAAATTCTAAGCGAGATACTCTTGTATCCCAACAAAAACATATTTGTCAAACAAGTGTTGCAAATTGCTTCACCCAAAACAAAACAATGCTTGAAACACTACAACAGCACTAATCAGATAAAACAGGAAGTCTAAAGAGAGGTATACTGCACAGATCTATGAACAGAAAATGCACAATAAGATAACTTATTATAGTGAACTCTGGAAAGTTTAAAGAAAAAATGCTACCAAAAAAAGGCCATGGACTAGAGGTGGAAATCAACAGTTACTACACATTTCAAACCCAAGCGAGTTATGCAAGCACTGTGAAAAAGTAAATTGTACATCGTTCAGTTCCAGTGTCTAAAAGCTTGTTCTAAACAATTTTTCTCAAGTATTGGTTGTAGTCTAAATGCATTAACATAGCACTGTACTGCAGCTAATTTATCCTGCTTTTCAAGGGAATAATTTATCTACTGTATTACCACAGCTGGAGTGTTTCTGATACCGAAGCTAGTAATGGTAACTATCCGTGTATCATAGGACTGCTTTGCACAGTGTGGACATACATCTTCACTGCACACGGGAACTTACCAGTTGCTTGTAAGAAGCAAAGCAGTTTCATTTTTTTTCTGCAACAGTTTCAGGTTTCAGCCAGGAGTCTCTGAGAGTTCAGTTCAGACCCATCTTCCTTTCCAATATTTTCTCTCCCTCAAGAATGTTCCCCATGTCCCAGCCTCCACCAAACATCTGAATATCCAGTCTCAGAAATACAGTACAACCTGTATGAAACATCGATCTCAAACTCGCTTCTTAAAACACCCTACCCAAGGTCCCTGGTCTACTTCATCAGGTGGACTTAGAGCAAGAAACTGAGAATTAAACCAGGTCAGGGGAGTGCATTCACTGCAGAAGACTGAGGGGTAGATTCTTAACAGTGTGGCTATTTGGGAAGATGGGAGACATGAATGACAGGTCAAAGAGTACTTGACAGGCTAAAATTCAATTTCCCTGCATTGACAGGTACTCAGGAAAGATCACAGAGGAATTGTTTTAAAACACTGTCAGTGCATGTTTCGTACTGCTTCTTAAAATTGTTAAGCATATCTAGCACTGGTGCAGCAAATCACTTGTATTTTACTTATTAATTATTTATCTGTTTTATTTGAAACAGTTTCTTGCTAAATAACAGCAAGAATAATATTTTTGAAGGCCATATCCAGAGTCTAGAGAAAGGCTCTTAACCATCCAGTTGGGATAGAAAAGTAGAAACTTATAGGAGTTCCCTGCATTTTTGAAAGACATGGCAAAGTTCTTTAGATTTTGAGATATAAAAACACTTGGGGATGGAGAAAGTTACCTCGCCTCAGTATTAAGTCCGCATTCAAACGGCGTGCTACGTTCCTAAGCTTTGCTCTCTCACAATGCCCATGTGAATAACGAAAACCACAAAACACAGGTCCCCAAAGATCTTCACACATTTCTCATGAGGTAGGCGTAGAAATACACTTTCATTAAAAATTAAGTTTGCCCTGCTGAATAATGTATATTATGAGTTTCCATTCACCAGCCGTGTTTGTGTGTGTTGGCAGTGCACAACACAATATCAACTTGCAGCCTCTCCCTCACTGCATTGTAATCAATTTTCTTCTGTTCCTTCTCAATGTAGATGCCGTATTTCTCCTCTTTGTATCCCTCTTTCTCCCAAACTCTTCCATATCTGAATTCTGTTCCCTCTTTTCTGTCATTTTTACCCTAACACTGCAGGGTGGGTTTTCATCTTCTGCCAGGTCACTCCGCTGAAGCACCATCTTGGGGCCCGTTTTTCGCTCCCAGCCTCTCACTCACAGCCCTCCCACTTGGGCCCAGCTGCCTCACCAAACTCTACCATGTCTTTTAATATGCCCTGCCTTGCTTTTTATCCTCCCCTTTGCAGTTAGGAGCCTCTCCTCTCCCCTGCCTCCCTCAGTGGAGGACGGGTCTCTCCCATACCTCTCTCCCAGTCCTGCGTCATCTCTCCACATCCCACCAGCGAGCTGCCTCCCTCCTCACAAAGCTCTTTGGAGTTGCCCTCTTCTCCTCTCTAAACGCTTCCTCACCTGCTTGGGGGAAGCGCCCTTTCCTTCTCCCCTCCTTTCAGCAACCAGCTCTCCTCTGCCTCTGCCTGGGGAGTCAGCAGTCCTTCCCAGCCTTGCCCTGGCCCTGACTGGAGGCTCCTTTCCCTCAGTGCAGGGGCCTGCCTCCCCTCCCACCATTTTCCACAAGTGCTGGCACACAGGCTGTCCCCCTCTCCCAGCAGCTCGCTGATCCCCATTGTCTGGAGAAGAGGAGGCTGAGAGGAGACCTTACCACTCTCCACAAAGGGGAGTTGTAGCAAGGTGGGTGTTGGTCTCTTCTCCCAAGTAACCAGCGATAGGACAAGAGGAAATGGCCTCAAGTTGCGTCAGGGGAGGTTTAGATTGGATATTAGGAAAAATTTCTTTCCTGAAAAAGTGGTCAAGCATTGGAACAGGCTGCCCAGAGAGGTGGTAGAGTCACCATCCCTGGAGGTGTTCAAAAAACATGTAGATGTGGCACTTCAGGACCTGGTTTAGGAGGCATGGTGGGTTGATGGTTGGACTTGATGATCTTAAAGGTCTTTTCCAACCTTAATGATTCTATGATTCCAAATGGGGACTCATCCCTGTCAGAGCCAGGTGGCATGTGTGAGTGGGCTGAGGGGAGGCACCCCAAGGGCTGCTCGAACAGCCAAATACAGATTTCAGCCTGGACGGACTGTCCCTCGGCGTTTGGGAGACACTCGAGTTTACGTCAGCCCGGCTCTGAAAGTTTGGGGCCACCCAGACAAGAGGTTTGAATGAGGGTCAAACTGCGGTGCCTTTGGTGGAGGTCACGTTTGGGCCCTAAATCAGTCGATAGCAGAGAGGGCCCAGCCTGCTCACATGGCTGCCCAAGCCCTCGCTGCTTCCAGAAGCAGGCTCCAATCACACCTTGCTTGAGGTTCTGAAATGTTTTGACGGTTATAATGGTATGTCCTATTTCCAGCCAGTACAGGAAACAGGCATGTTGAAATCACAGAAGAAAGCAAGCCTGTTCGTCTTGTATTTCTGGCTGAGTCTGGAAGTGGAGTGCAAGAAATCAGTTGTGTCTCGTCTATTGTACAGGGAAGTCTCTTGTAGCTCCTCGCATCGACATGCTAACTTTGCGAGGAGCTTTGTCCTGATAAGATTTCCATCCCAACCCAGGAGAGTCAAAGATAGTATCTCCTGATAAGCACTGCAAATTCTGTACTCAGTCCAAATGGATCCCAAAGGCCTTAACAGGAATTTGGGCATAGTGAGTGACGTGTCTGACAACTAAAGGCAACTGAAGTAAAAAATATGTTTGATATTTAAGCATTGGCTTACATGCAATGAGAGGTGGTTTCACAGACATTTTGATACCATCACCCTTCAAAACGTCTCACAGGCCACCCTACACTTCTGTCATCAAACTCTTCACCGGACATCTTAGAAAGACAGTATGGTTGCAGAGACCAGATGTGGATAGACCTCAGTTACGGTCTCACAGATCTAATGAATTTTTTAATTAGATCCTCCTCTTAATGATATAAATAGGTTGTTCTTTGCTAGTCTATTTATTGGAAACCTATGGTTTGACGAGTGTTCCTAAGGCACTATTTCCTCCAACCAGACAAAATATAAGCACACAGTACTAATGATACTCTGGGGTTAAATGGAAAAACATAGCTAATCAAGAAGGCAAAATAAAAATTGAGACGTTATTAAAAATATCCCATGTTGCCTATGAAGGGTGCACACTTCTGAAATGTATAGGAGCTAAGATTGCAACTTTCCAGGTTCAGATTAAGAAAATCTTTGTACATCTATGGCCATCAAACATTTTAACCGGCTAATAACCTCCAGTGATGCAGTTCTGTGCATTGAATCAAGTCTTGTTTTGTAGATACTTAGCATGTGACATCTGGTATATGCAAAAGTTACAAGACCAATGAAAAGTGAACAGCGCTGTTTTAGGAAAAAAAAAAAACTAAAAATCATTATAAAATTGTAATCTGAGTATTTTGTAGTTCAGCTTCAGATACCCGTTTGTTTGATGCAAGACTATAGCCAGAACTGGCTGTTGTTTTCCAAATCTTTTAATTGACAGATAAAAAAAATGCTTTTCCTTCAAAAGACGTCGGGCATCTCTGCTGAGTAATAATAATAATAAAAACCCAATTAAAATATTCAAATCCAAACCAGTTACTAAACACAAACTCCTCTTCCTCCTTGTGTGAATTGGAGCCTTATTCTGCATATACTAAATCTGAGCTCTGACATTTGTACTTGCATTCATGTTTACATTCAAGGACTCTATAATAATCTGATAATACAATGCCTGTTTTTCCTTCTGCCTTAAGAACGTGTTTTTTTCTCTTGGCATTGCAGCTACTAGTGACTTCAAAATACTGTTACAGTTGTAGCCTGTGATATAGGAAGGCAACCAAAATCAGAAGGCTTTATGTATAGCGGTCTGAAAAATCTCATGGAAGGTTATTTGTCTAAGATATTTTGATTGTCAATTCTCTATGGCAAGAGGTGTTTACTCTTCTGTTTACAAGAACAGTGGAGCCTTTTTTTCTGTGTCCTCACGCATCATCGTTATTAGCACAATGACACAACTCAGTCAAATCTATTAGTAGCATAAGCAGTGGCATTTTATTGAATTACGTGTTCATATCACAGTAGAGTTGGGTACTTTTAAATAATTCTAAAGTTGTTCTTAACTGATGGAGCAAAACTTACGTCATGCTGTTATAAACAAATACAAATATGAAGTTAGAGGCTGTATGTAAACAGAGTGAGTTATGGTGGTGAAACGACCTAACAACAGTCCCTTGACAAACACAACATTTAATAGCAGTACAATATGAATTCCTTGAAATAAAAAGATGAATCTACATTGGAGGGGTTAGAAATGGTGTAGTTTGGAGAATTTATGGGCGCATGGAGCCATGAACATGTGTCTTCTGGATTTGTAGAGGGAAAACTCGAAGGGCATCTCTAGGTCCTGAAAGTGCTCATATGTGGGTGAATCCCTCCATTTATTCAGGGTTTAATATTTTTGCCTATGGAAATTTTTACATCAGCTGACAAAATCCCCTCAGTCTGTCTTTGTCAATCTGAATCTTAATGTAGCCAACTGTTCTGTTCAGTTCTCACACTACATTTGTGGTGTAAGTGTCTAAGAGCATGCTATGTCAGCCATGGGATTATTGGTCCTAGATTTTGCAAAATTTCCCATACACACTTTTGAAACAACAGCAGATAATTATGAGAACTGGCAGATAACACAGACATAATTGTTTTCAGCAGTTACCATAGATGTTTTAAAAACATTTCCTTACTCAAACCTTTAGTTAGTTCAGGGCTGGTGAAATACAATCCTTCCTATTGTCTCCTGCCCTCAGTGGATCCTCTGGGTACAGCAATCAGCAGGACCTCCCTCTTTCTCACTCCTTCTTGCTCTTCACCTGCCCATCTCACTGTTCCAGGTAGTTTGCTGAGCTGCCTCTCTAATCTGCTGCCCCTACAGCTATCCAGCCTTTGCAAAGGCTTCAGAAGAATCATACATCAAAATAACTATTCCATCAAAACTGAACCACGTCTGGAAAGATGGTTGAACTCATCAGCATTTTATTTCAAAAGGGAACAGAGACAAGAAGTTCCATCCGTATCAAAATGTTATGTGTTAATATTTGAGGAATGATGATGATGTCACTGTAATTTTATTTTCCTTTTGTCCTGTCCTTCTCTCAAACTTGACCTGACCTGGGATTAAACAATCAGAAATGTTGTCACCGTAACTTGCTTCTCATGCTAAAAGACCACAAATAGGCTGACCTCAACACACAACAGAAATGGGTGGAGTGGCAAAAGGTAAACAATAGTACACATGTGATCTTGACCAATTCATTTATACCCATACCCTGCCTGCAGCACAAGTGGCCACACATCAATGAGATGATAGGAGTTTTCCTTTCTTTTCTATCCATTCACTTCCCTACTCTGTTTACCTGAGCAGCAGGAGTCATCTTAACAGTTGTTAGTGAGATAAGATACAAAATCTAGTACATCTTCTTGTCCCTCAGGAAAGACTTTTGGTAATTTTGGAATGAATGTCTTTTATTCTCTCCAGGATCCTCTGAATGTAAATTTGGAGAGGACTTTCTCCAAATGATTATAGTATAAATGCTGAATTCCAAATATATTTATTTTCCTTGCTTTTTTGTTGGCGCACATTGCATACATGCTTTAAGAGATTTCTTTTTTGTGGTTGCTATGGTAAAAAGCAGTCCCCAGTCCTTTTACTTAAAACCCATGAACTGCAATTAACTGTTTAATGTAACATACAACAGCTCTAGTAACACCTTAACAGCTTTGAGCATGATACTCCATCATCTCAGCAGATGGTGATTTTTGGCATTCTGTGTTTTCAGTTTATTCTTCTCCTTTATAATCATTGCCATTATGTCTTTTGACAAATGCTTCTGGACTAACTTAATTGCAATTTGATTATACTGAGGCATTCCTCAGATCTTCTTGTGTTTCTGTTAAAGATGACCAATATATGAAAAAAATGTTTGTACGTGTATCCCTGGCAGCAATTATAAAAGCAGATTTTAAAGTACCTTAAGAATCTGTTTCTTCTCATCTGTAATCATAAAAATAAAATCATGAAATACCCTTAGTGTATAAGGATGTAGAATGTAGAGCTTCTATAGGAGCCCTACACCTCAACGGAGAAGGAGACATAATTGATTCTTTTGTGAAGAAAGAGCAACCCTGAATGTTTGTCAAGAGTCTGAATTAAATAAGAATTACTAAATTCAATTCACTTTACCAAAGAGAGTTGTCCTTTATTATTATTTCTACAGAGCTGAAGACTGAATTCCCCATGAATTTTACTCATTGTTTTAAAGATTTATGACCCATATAAATCCCTTTTAACATGGAGTTTCAAACATATTTAGAAAAAAGTTGACTTTGTCCAGACATTATCAAGAGCAAGATTATCTGGTGAAACTGTTTTTCAGCTGCTCTCCCTCTTTCTCCCATATAATACATTTGTATTTCATTTCTAATTTTTTTTTCCAGTTAGAAATGGATTCTTTGGATTTAAGATCAGGACTGTTCTTCATTTTGCTCCTTGAAGGGATTTTATGTTTTAAGCAGGCAGGACACTTCAGATGTGTAATTCCATAATACAGGACCAAGTAAACTTTTTTTTTTGGTACCTTCAGCGGCAGCATTAACATTTCTTCTTCTTTAGGAGAAGAAAGCAATAGGGAAAAAGGAAAATAACAGTTTTCTGAGAATCATAACAAGATAATTTTGCAGTTTCAAGTTTTAAAATATGAATGTCTCATTCACAGCTATTTCCTGGCTGACTCTAGGTTTCTATGATTATTTTTTATTCAGTGCTGATAGCGGGCTTGACATTGTGCAAATATAGAAAGAAATATTCCTGTGGACTATCTGCCAGGATTTCCTGGTTGTTAGTGGCAGTGTTAGCCTCTTTAAGCAAAAGCTTGAGGCTGTCTTTAAACGGAGATGCTTATCCATCCTGCCAACATGCAGCTTCATACATATGACTGTGGGAAACGCTGCTGAAATGCACCCAGCGAGGCTTTGGATGGATGGATCCAGTGGAGTTTAATTTAATTAGGACAACAGCAGCATGTGCTAGCCCTGACGGATTGAACCTTTAAGAGCAGTCATGATAATTTCAAAAGCTGGAAATTTTTTAGGGAAAGGTAGCTGAGAAGAATCAGTCCTCCTGACTTGACACGTAAAGAATCAAAGAAAGACTGTTTGCCTGAATGCTACATGCTTTTAAAATCCTGTGTCTTCTGTGAAGTCCATGAACTCTTTTGTAACTTATCTACAGGACCTACCAACAGCCCGTGTGCTTAGTTCACCTGGACAGTGATGTTGGTGTCACTCAAGTTGTTGCTGCCATTGGCAGACTGTCTGTTGCCAGACTGACATCTGCCACTGACTTTGACAGAAACAGTATCTTCCAAATGGTAGCAGTGGAAGGCTTTTGTCAAGGACTGATTTCTCAGGTTAGTGGCATTCGACCAAAAAAAATATAAAAAATCTTAGTCTAAATGAGAGGATTGTTTGTCTCTTTATTAGAAAAGAATTACCATCTTTGGATTTCCTCTCCAATGAAGCCACAGCAAAATCAGTCTAATAGATGGGATCTTTTAGTGACTGTTTCTTGCCTTTATACATGAAAGAGCAGAAGGTTTGCTGTTTGCTGTTTCATAAATGAAGAATATTTTCCTCCAGATCACTTAAAAAAATAACACACACACACACCCCGCCCCAAATCCCACAAAAACCCCCCAATTTGCAATGAGGGAAAAGGTGGAGTGCAAATACTTATCCTTGTTTTCTCCCTGGCTAGGATGAGCATTTCATTATCTGGTCCTTTCAGATATACCAGCAGAATGAATGGATGATGACAATAAGCTTATCTCTTTGTCTGTGATGGTGTATCAAAAAGCCCCACGTCCAGAAATGAACACATCTGCCACGTATTGTACAGAAGCAGCCAAACCAAAAAGACTCGTAGAAAAATAAACAAACCTCTGAGGTATTTGAAAGCTGAAGTCAAATGTATTAAGCTCAGTTCAGAACTGTGAAGAAAGTTAAAAAGGGATATATCAAATCTAATGTATAAATTACAATTCCTGTATTAGTCATAGTTATTATATCCCAAATTTTGTTTGGAAAAGGAAAGGGAGTGCTCAGATTTCCTTGCCTCTCCACCCTCCCAAAAAAGACTTCCCTTTGCTTGCAAGCAATTTTTTACACTGAGCAAAATGCCTGGTTTACACTCAGAGGAAAAGTTTAATTAATTCTCATTTTACAAATCCTCCACAATATTTATTCAAAAGATTGGCAAATTCCAGGAAGTTCACCCATCCCTGAAAGAGAAGTTTTGTAAACAAATCTGGCAACAAATTTATTTTAACAGCACCAACCCTGCTAATCTGTCAAGATGTAGTTTGTTTCTGACACTTGATTAAATTCTTTTTGCTTAAGAATAGAAAGTAATTGGCTACATACAAACTATTTAGCTGGGACATGGTGACTGCCCCTCTGATACTTCACAGAGCATTCAAGTCAACAGAAAATGCTAATAGTATAATGTTTAGCACTTTTTTTTTTTTTAACTGAAGCAAGACTAAATTTCTGTATTCACAAAACAGCAACAATATTAGAGGTTTCAGGGTCTGTAAAACCCATTTATGGTGTATCCTGCAACCTGGACCAGCATTACTCCACATCCTCTGGACACAAACGAAGGGAGTGTGTTAGGCTGTGGTTCTGCAGGCACTTTCCTGCCCAGACCCTCTAGTTCCTGGGCATTTGCTCCTGGCCACGTCATCCACTCACTCAGTTCTTACCCAGCATCAGTTCATGGATCCAATTCCCTGTGCAGCAATACCAGCAGTTGGGCGGGCACATTAGGTAGCCCAGGCTGAGATGAAACAGCTGAGTGGACTGTACAGCTTAGGCTGGTTTTGTCAAGAAAAATGCCCATGTCCAGAAAAATGGTTTGTGCAAGGAAACAGTCTCAGAGGTTTGCAAATATCATTAAAGCAAAATGGCTAAAACCCACTGTCTGCCATTAGGGTCAACTGAAACAAAAGATACATAGCTGCTGTTGTTAAACATTTATGAACGTTACCTTTCTTTGCATTAATACTGTCCATCCAACTGGACTGCTGGGTGTGTGAACATTTTGGGGTGTCCACCTCTTGATTCTTAAAGAGATTTGGCTTGTCATCTCCCTGCTGCCCCTTAACATAGGAAAACAATTTGTGAATTTATTTTATGTCATAGCTGTCATAGCTTCATAAAACTGTGCATGTCCTGGGGTGAAGGCTCAGCTGGTGCAAATGTCAGTAGAGCCATGACAGTTTGTACCAGCAGGTAAAACGTCCATCCTTCCTGCTACTTCCCCAGCTCCTTCAAACGTAAATGGCTGATCCAGACCCCAGTGAAGTCGGTGAGAGCTTTCTCTCTGTGCTGGAGCCAGCTCTAGGCAAGTATGCAGCCTCTTAAGTCCGGCAATTAAGATATTGAGCTAATGTTAGTAATCCTTTCCTGCCTGCCTAGAACACCCAAACTGTCTGAGCTAGCCTTCATCTCAGGCAAAAGCCTGAGGAAATCAGCTGGGTTTATGTTGCATCTGAAAGGTCAGTCTGTGTCCCCATGGACTAAGAGGTAGGGGGGAATTCCAGAATTTGCTGCCAGCTTCTTGGTATTTATTTCTGGAAGCTGTTAGCTTAGATTTTTTTAGCTAATCTTAGTTATGGGGAAGTGAGATGATATGAGTGAGGGTTTTAGAAAGTCACATTTATAGGTGCTTTAAAATGTGTTTATAAATCTACCATCCTTGCTTTTCAGGTTCCTTTTTAGATGGAATTTTAATTCAACATTACTTATGGACACTCAGGACAGTGCACATATTCTACTTCTTTTCTAATACCACATGTAAGGACTTTGCTAAATGAACCTCCCTCTAAAGCAAAGAAAATACCCCTAAAAAATCCTGGCAGAGTTTGACATCAATAACTTTGTACACTACTATTATTGTGAGAAATTTTGTTACCCAAATAATTCCTCATTTGTAGGAACTTGTGATACACATTTTTTGCAGCATATTTAAAATCAGCATCGAAAAGGGAAAAAATCCCCTGTAAGGATTTATATTTGATGATGTGAAATAATGGATTTTTAAAATATAAGCAAATTAATTTAGCAGCCTCTTGCTTAATTGGGATTCATGCTATTTAAAAGAAAATGGAGTGGTAGGTGTCTCAAATATTCCAACCCTTCTCAGGCTGAAAAATAATATTCTTTTACATTATTGACTGTGATTCCCTCTGTGATTTAATCCTTTTCTTTACATGGTTAGTGGGTAGAAATAGTGGGAAAGTCACAACCACAAGCAATAACATGGCAATTAACTCAGAGGTACTGGTGAGACGTTTAAGTAATTTTAAGTCAACATATATAAACATTACGTTGCTGGCTTGAAAATCTGGACATTGTTTGCAGCTGGAAGATTTGATTGCTTAACTGATTTTGATTTTCAAATTGCTTTTGAAAATCAGCCACTGGTTTGAATCTGCTCCAGATGGGCAATGACTGAAAATTCTTATAATCTGGCACGTATTTGGTAGCATAGATAAGTGAGGTGATGGCCTCATTAAAAGTATCTCAAACATATGCACTGATTAAAAAACCCCTCATCTCTGGCTCAGCAGGGTCTTGGCTGAGGGGAACTGAATTGCTCTGTCACCCCTAAGGGCTCTTTCTGGCATGACAACGGGAGGAAGTTAATAATGCTGTTGCACACAGAGGTGAATATAAAATATGTTATGGTCCAGTGTGCCTGCCTATCAGCAAATGCAATATGTCGTAGGCCAGCACTTATTTCCACTGTGGTCAGTGGGAACTCTTGTGTGAGTACGTGTCCCCTCACCTGAATGAGAACCACACAACTGAGATCGTGGGGTTTAGGAGTCTGAAAGTAATATTTATTTTTCCACCAACAGGTCATAAAAATTATTGCCTGCCTGGTTAAAAAATGGTACAGAGGGCCAGGCGCTAGGGGTTGGAGGGATCTGAACATCAGATCTAGCCATCCCAAACCCCCTTTATTGTCACTGTGGAGAAACAGACCTTTCACAAGTACAGCAGTTCCCATCCTCAGGGCAACAGCTAAAGTTGGTCACACCAGTTGTGCCCTACTAGTGCTTCTTTGTTTCCAAAAGAAGCCTAGGGTGACTATATAACATTAACATATGCAGGTCTATGTTTTAGTTATTTCAAGGTAGGTAAGATAAATCCTATCCTCAACAGCGTCCCATCATTCTGACTGCTACTTACTTAAAGCACTGTGTGAGTATTTTTGCACTTTTTTCACAACCTGTGAATGACTGTGAACGGGATCTCTCCTCCAAAGCATTATGACTCAGTTCCCACAACACACTGTCATTTTTTTAAAGGAGAAAATGTACCATTTTCAATAACAAGCTTGACAAAGACACTGAACAAAATGACGTCCCTGGCACATAATGTCCCTGTTTTTCAGTATGCTTTGTTACCATTGCCTACGTGAATTAAATGGCTCTTTTCTGTTTAGACAGCTGGATTTCTGTGTGGCACTAGATGGCAATATTCCCTCAGCTCCAGCAATGGTCAGGGGAGCTATACAAGGCAAAGGGACATACTCTGACCTTGTTTCGTTGTTATCACCCATGTAGCTCATAACAGCCAGGTTTTATGTGACTGAGGTCAGTCTGGGCTGCAGAGGCTTTTTTTCTCTTGGTGCATTCACCCACCTACCTTTACAGCTTCACAGTTCTCTATCAAAACATTTTTTGAACAGTACACTTACTGTGTGGGGTCTTCTGTTTCATTAAGAAAGCTCTTGTGGTCTCAGGCTGTTCCATGGTGTTGATGCTCAAATCCACAGGCAAGAAGTATCTACATCCAGAGTATCGCACTGCTTTCCTGCTGCCTTTTGCATATTAATGTGGTGACAGACTCAGTCAAATCATTACTCAGATATAACGTTGCCTTATATCACTTGTAAAAGTGGCTTATTTTTTTCACTCATGTTTACTCTCAGATAAAATAAGCATAATCTAAACTCAGCAAGTGTAAAAAAGTGATTCTCTGTCTGTACCCAGATGAACTTGGCCCTATCCCTGTGTGATATTTTTAAAGGTTTTCTCTCGTCACAGAGCTTACAGGCAGCGAGAAACAGAGCCAGTGATGAATATTGCATCTACCTTCTTTGCGTGATTAAGGTTTTTTTTGCCTTTGGGCCACTTTATTCAGGCCCAGGTCTATTGAATTGCTCCTTTCAAAATCAGGCTTGTCATGGATCTTTGTGAGACCAGGATTGTTATAATTATTTTCCAGTAGCGTAGATGAAATAGTAGTGCTACCCAAATGTAGAAAGATTCCAAGGATGGCTTTAGACAATGTATGTCCCAGGCAAGATATTGAGGTAGAAACTGAAATTATTGTGGAAAAGTTTTTTTTCTGTTCCTTCACTGTCATAGGACCACCCGAGCCTCATCTTCAAGCCAATGCCTGCCACTTCCCATTCACCCCACCACACAACCTTTTTTCCAACTTATAAACCTATGTCCATGCTGCCACAGCTGTTCTGCCACATGCTTCCTAGAGCAAAGATCCCAAAACCACATCCACTCCCTCCCTCATCCTCTTATTGCACGTCTCCATGTCCTCAGATCAGGACCACAGCTTCACATGCCCCATCTTTTTCTTTCTTCCACTCCTCAACTTTCCCAGCAGAGACCCAACTTTTTCTCCACCATTTCCCTTTACTGGCTCATACTTCACAGCTCCAGCTTCAATCCTCTACCTCACAAGTCTCTGTCCTCCTGTCCTCACATAGCTGAGTAAATTGTGGTACTACTGCATTGGGTATTGCTAAGCATGAGAACAGAGTGGAAACAAAAACGATACACTGGATCCTCAGGCAGTATTAGGCTGCTGCATGCTGTCTGATCCATAGTAATATCAGGACTGAGAGTCTATGCATGCTGCAGTTACCATCAGTCAGCTGATGGGTATTTATTTGATGGGCAGAGAAGCTCACAGGAACATCGGAAGCACAGAGCCCTGAGCAGTCACCTTACAGTTATTTAAGGTTCCACATAAAAGAGTATTGTTCTCTTTCAGACACTTCAGTCCAACAGCCAGACTGCAGCTTATACTGTGAAACAAATGGGGAAGAGAGTGAGAAGTCCCTCCTTACTCCCTTACACGTCTTCTAGATGCCACGTACAGTCGCAGAGGAGGGCAGAAGCCACATTTTTGCAGGGGAAGCCTATGCTAGGAGGCATACGCAGCACTTATTTTTTCCTCACTGGCTTTCCCATGCCAATACCTGGAGGAGAGTGTCCTCTCCCAGCTATGGGCTGCCATTGGGCTACAGTCTGCTGAGGAGAAATGAGTCAATTCATCGCCCTTTGGGGCTTGAGGCAAAGCTCACTGGAACTCTGGAGCGATGAGACAGATAAGCGAAAAGCAGAATCAAGTATAAAGCAAGCAGCTGAGGCAGAGATTTGCTATTGTTTTGTACTACATCTGATTTAAAAATTAAAGGAGGAAAATATAGAGCTACTTTTGACCAGTGCCTCTGGGGAAACACAGCCATTGAGATGGGTGAACGAAGATGGCTGTAATACACTGTGGCACCTCAGGGACCTGGCACGGGTCAGTCCCCACCACAGCCTTGGCAGCCCAAGCAAAACTGGAGTGTACTCAGGGCTACATGCCCTTCTTTCATCACACGCCCCTCCTCTGCTCCCCTGGAGAGCTACAGAGCCCAGCTGAAGAACTCAAAGTTCTTGAAACCATAAACAAACAAAATTTCACAGTGTTAGGGAGTAGTGAATTATTCCCACTCCTTCTGTTCAAAGGATGGAGGAACTTATGTGTAAAAAACTGTCCACCTCCAAGTGAAACCACCATCTGAGCCCTTGCCCTGTGCCCAGCCACGCTCTTTTCTGTTAATTCCGTACTCTTTTTTTTTTTTCTTCCCCTCACAGCCAACAGAAAATATTTTATTTGTGCTAAAATGCAAGGTTGTTTTTGCAAAATATAATCAAATCCCTTTTGCTGATCAAATAAGTAAGATACAGTATGTTTCATGATGCAAAGGCCTGTTTAAGTAATTCTCGGTGATATATTAAAATAAGTGAAGTGCATCACGCCATGTACATCGAAACCTCAGAGTTTCTGTACCCATATTTGCCCAGAGCATTCTTTCTTGTTGCATTTGCATAATTTGCTACTTCACATCCTTGTTTATATATTTACCAATCAGCTCAGGTGGCCAAGCAATTACAATAACAGACAAATTTGTAATACGCAGTAAATACTGTATCATGAGGAACAAAGTATTGCCACATGGGTTCAGACCCTAATCCAATATCCAGTAAACTCAGAAAGAAGACTTCATTGGCCTCAACACATTTCTCACTGAATCTTTACTTGCACTAGAACTTTTTTTGGAAGACAAATCACAGGATTAAAATTCAAGTGACATACATGACTGGTGAGGACAAGCGACATCATTTCCTACAGGTATTGAATCCTCTACACCACCACATGTTTTTGGTCTTGAACCGGAAAAGACAAAGTAGTTGCTGATAACATCTACTTTTGCTCAGGTGAATGAATATTGAAGCTTGTGTTTCGCTGACTTCCATGTTGTGTTAATGCAGAAGAAAATGTAATATTTTTAAGCAGCACAAGAACTTCTTAAAGAGAAAAACATTTGGCAACAATGTGCTTTTTACAGTCACGGTGTCTTACGGTCGTCATGATTGAGCTTGGGAGTGGGACCAAGAACTTTGGCTTTTCTGGACTTTCTGTGTGGCGTTGGAGAAGTCACTTGACCTCTTTGTAGGGAGGATTCAACTACATCTGGAGCTTTCTTGAACTTACGTCCTTGTAATCATCTCTCTGCCTCAGTCCACATTTGTCAAGATGAAGCAGAGGGAATGGGAAGGATCAGAACAATCTCCGTTATCTTAATGCCTTACATACTCCCAGTCCTCCTAAAATAAGTGTTCAAATTCTTTGTGGCAAAAGACAGACTCCTGGGATTCCTTCTTCTCTGGCAAATGCTGTCATCCCTCGGGTGTATAACTGCTGGAGCAATGGGAGAATTTGTTTTCAGCACTGAGAACAGCATGTTTTTGGACTTCTTTGTGTACTCCCCTCAATTTTAGGCTGTTCTTTACTTAAATCTAGATCCCCAAAAAATCTCTTGGTGTCATGGAATTACTTCTTATTAACAGACACCTCAAGTTAATTATCGAGGAGGTGACTAGCGGGTTTATATGTCTACAAGTCAATGCTAGAAAATTGATGGCCCAGATATCTGTCTGGGACTTTTTTGCGTAATTGCATGGGTTACTAACCTTGCTAAACTGGGATTGCTTTAGGTGAAATTAAGGTAGCTTGGGTAGTACTTGTGACTTTTAGTTTGCTCTTGTCACTCACAGATGGTACAGAGGAAGCTTTTAGCTGAGAAATCAAATGAATTGGTGCATAAGTTTTTGGTGTAGGATGCTCAGGTACTGTTTTAATATTTTAGGAAAGGTTACCAAGGCAGCGGATGGTGAAGCTGTACTGTTTAAAGAGAAAGGAGATGAAAATAAAACCTGACAGTCTAGGTAATTTAATTCATGAAATAACAATAATAAATACTCTTGAACTGAGGTTGGATCAGGTGTGTGAAAATTCTCCTTAGGCTGCTCAATTTTTGGTGAGTAATTACCACAGTAAGAGCAAAATGTCTTCTTTCCTGTGAGTTGGCTAAGCAGAAGAGAGCCACTACTCTGGCTGAAGTAGCCATTAATGGGAAAATGATGTCTTGAACCTCTGATGCGTTTGAAAAGCGAGAGAACATTTCTTTCCTGTTGACAGACTGGAAGTCAATTGAGAATTAAACGCATGGAAAAAAGATTAATGTCCTGAACCTGCACATTTTGTTATGCAAGTAGACTAGTTCTCTGAAGGTGGCCTCTGTTCAAATCCCGCACTTTCCTGAGGACAGGCAATTGAAAGCTTGCACATCAAGTTCTGCTCTGTCCCACCCGATATCCCTGACTTCCCATGTTCTTTCTCTCTGCCTCCCAACCTCAGACCAGTGCAGTCTCTTGCACTCTGATCTGTTGGTCTTTCCTCTGGAAGCAAGATTCTTTAATTTCTTGAAAGATGTGGCACCTTCCTCACATGCTCTACCTTACCTGATAATCCAGAAGACATTTTTTCAGAAGTGCATTTTTTCTGCATTGCTCTAAAATGCCCAGGTTTCAAATCATCTTGAAAACCAAGGAATGATTAAAAACCCAGTTTGTTCCTTGACCTTTTCTTTTGCTCCAATTAATTTTTCTTCCCTCTGTTTTGCCTGCAAACTCCCTGGTTGCATTCTTGCTTGCACTGCCTTGGCCTCTTTTCATCTAGCTGCTTTATATTCCCAGGAATCTCATTCCTGACCTTCCGGCAGCGGCAGAGCTACTCTTGCCAGCCTCACCAGGGAACTTCTGCCTTGCTCATCTTTTCCTAACTCATCTGTTCCTAATCAGCTCTATATTTGATGATATGCACATACTTATTTCTACCTGATTTTCAACCTGTTCAGGGCTCTCTTTTAACTCTGGCTGCTTTTTCACCTTATTCCTCACAACCTGGCAGGATGAATCAGAGAACCACAGAAATCCACTCAGCAGAGGAATATAAGAAAAGAGGGATCTAAGGGAGGTACTGAGAGATAGTGGCAGTGACGGAAGGAAGAAGGAGCCAGAGCCCTTTCCGCTCATATTTGCCGCACCCGTGTGAGCTGCCCTCCGCACTCTCCTCCCTCACTATGCACTACACTGGGTTCTCCCCCCGTCTCCCTGGTCACCTCTCTGGTGGCCTCTTCTCACAACATGCTTGAACCATGAGGCTTATCAGGGAATATTTGAAAGCCCTGGAGACATATTTTAGAGAGAAAACAGAAATTAACTACTCCATGGATATTCACATAGCACCTGAAATAGTTACCTATTGCACTTCCAGGTGAAGCTGGGGAAAGGCTGGCCTTTGCCATCCATGTCTTCCATATCCTTCTATAGTGTCTTCATCACAAGATGTGCAGAGAAAAGTCTGATTTATGTATACAGACAGTGAACTCTTGATGAAGGTAGATCTGTGTAGGTAGTCAGATGAAGGAAGGACAAAACAAAGAAGTTGAAATATGTGTTTATAGGGAAACAACCCAACCCAACCCCCAAAACCCCCAGCCTAAGAAGTAAGAGAACGAAAACAAAGGACAAAAAATTGTGACTTCTGAGTTCTGGGGAAGGCTTGGCTATTCAGAGCATAGGTTGAAAACAGTCCCATCACTCCAGCTAGATATTAAACAAATTTAAACATGTATCTGAAAGACTGGTTACTTTAAAACTTAGCCCAGATGTTTCTACAGTTCTTTCAAGATTAAAAGAAACAGCAGTATAATGGGATAGATTATACATTGCAACTAAAAGGAGGGAATAAAGCTAGCAGCAGTTTTACAGTGTTCTGATAATTAGTAAAAGATCACAAACTTATTGTACAAGCCTGGTTCCTGCCTGTGCCCACAGACCTCATCTTTGTGAGATATCCAGTCAGATCAAAAGCTTCTTTGTGGACCCAGGAAATGCATATGAAGAGGTGGGCAATGATCTGGTAGGTAAAGGGACAGGCTAGACTTCTTGCCAATATAAATAAATTCGCATTAATATCTTATGAGCATAACTAGGTCATTTGAGGGTGAGGTTTTCCATACATTTTTTTACTACCATAAAGTCTATGCACACATTTCCTGGGGCAATGGAAGATTAGGTTCCTTAGTACTACAGGTTGATGCAGTGTGTGTTCCCAGATGGTACCGTGTGGCCACATTCACTTTAAACCCAGGCTGCATCTGGACTTGGCAAGGCCCTAGAAGCACTTTAAAATAGATGCAGATCAACCATCAAATGAATGTTTCTTATGATTCCCCAAACCAGTATCAGATATGTAGGTATGGCTCAGTTCTAGTCAGTAGGTTTTACTGATGCATCGTTTCCAGTTTCATTATATCAGCAGAATCCTCCAGGGCACATCCGTACAGTAGTTTAAGGTGTGCAGGCAGCAAGCATAGGCAATACCTGCCCCAGTGTTAAACTAGCTGTTCATGTTCAGCATGTTCAATTAACATGCTCATAGTACACAAAACAGAGGAGCACAGGATAGAGCTTTCTGAACTACTGTTAGCTTTCACTGGGGCAGTCACCGAGTGTCATGCAGAACCATCTGGAGATGCTAGCTTAGCTCACAAATCAGTGTGGTTTCTGCAGAGCTGTATTAAACCTGAATCTCTAATTTCTACCTCTTAGCAGAGCTTTAGTTTGTGTGGAGGTGTTGAGAATCAACTAGACAAGTCCCTGAGCAACCTGATCTAATTAAGCCTGCTTTGAACAGGGTGTTTGACTAGATGACCTCCAGAGGTCCCTTTGAACCTAAATTATTCTATGAGTCAATGCTGATGCACCTATATTGCATCCAGTTCTAGTATTAGTGTCACCTCTATACTATGCTCCATGAAAAAATGCTAGGACTGCCCTTAGATTTTAAAAAAAAAAGTTCAATGGGTGTTTGTGGGCTAGCTGGCTAAATGCCTAATCTAAGGGACCCGGTGCACTTTGCATAGTGGTCCATGCTGTTCCTGAGACAGCTACAGCAAAGCTAACTTCATCATGTACATATGCTGCAATCTTACCTCCAGGTATGCAGTGTGTGTGGTCTGAGTAATTCTCTGATACCCAGAGAAATGAGAAAACTTCAGGTTCTTGGTTTAAGTAAGAAAGAATATTTGATCCTGGTGTGTGAAGAGAGCACCTCAGTTGCCAGAGCAATGAAAGCAGCACAGTATTTCCAGATTTAGAACTTACTAAATTCTTTTGATAATGCTTCAATAAATAAGATGATTGCAGTGAAAGGACTGTTAATGATTGTTTTCTCAAGTGTGGCCCAGGTCTGTGGATGGAGTGTCAGCAAGGAGCAGTTCTCTGACAAGCAAACAAGCTGACGGTGTTTAGAAACTCCCTTAGAGACATGGGTCCTTTGTTTCGTTCTCACTCCACAACATGACAAAGAGGAAGAATTTAGGTGGAGCTGATGTAAACTAGGGAAAACATACCACGGTCTTCCTTCAGTTTGCAGTCTGGGAACATGAAGGACAGGGTTGTAAAGATGATGAAGAGCATGTTCCTTCTCCTAATTTTGCTGGGAGTAGTATCTGGTAAGAATATGATTTCATTACGCTGCTAAAATTAGAACACTGTTGGCTGTTATACTTTCTCTTGGGAGCTTTATAATACATATTTAGGGATCAGACACGGATGGAAAAAATCAAGTAACAATTATTTTCCTACTAAAATGGATTGAGCTCTGTGGTTACAGCAGTATAATGAAGAAGAGAATATGACTCCTTGCTAAGACACTTGGCTGGATGAGGCACTTCGTGTGCAATAGCCACTGCTCAGTGTCACAGTGTTGGAATGGGAAAGGAGGTCAGCTCTCCAATAAACAATATCTAGTATTAATACTGCAGTATTCTCCTTTCAAATATTGATATTCTCCTTTCAAATATTGATAACATTTCTCTTTGATGAATTAAAACAAGCAACCAAACAGGACCGAACAGGAAAACACTTGTGGAGAATATTAGTAGGGTAATATCACTATCTTTGCCCAGTGTAAAAACATGGGACATTTGCCAATATGAATATGTGCACGTTAGCAACTCATGGAGCACTTGATGTTGCTTGTAGTAAGCCAGCTGCTCAGGTAGGGTCACTTTGCTCTCAAGGAACTGAGAGAGTTCTGCAAGGAACTGAAAGAGTTCTGCCAACCCTCAGGAAGCTGTCAGTATTTGGTGGTTTTCCTGGTGTCCCCAAAACTGTGATCAGGACACTACATGTGAATCTCATCTTTCCTTGAAAAATAGTGTTTTTCTAACCTGCATGGTTGTGGAGAGAGAAAGGCTTGAAGATGTGACTCAAGCAAACTGTAAAGACTAACAAATCAGAGATAAATAAGACTTAAATATACATATAGTTTTCAAAGCCAGTCTCATGATTGCTTTGTCTTGGACTCAGCATTTGTCAATGTTTGCGTTTGGTAACTCTGATAAATAATGTATTAAATTGCTTCAGGCATGTTTTGTTCTCCAAAGTAAGGAGGTAAGCAAAGACTTGTGAATATGGAAGGAGGGCTTTTGAAAAATCAATTGGAAGCAGAAGCTGTTTAGATGCAGTACCAAAAATTTCAGTTAAAAATAAAGAGCAAGAAGTAAGAACTTGTGATTTAGAAAGACAAATCCTGAATAAACAGCCAATGAAATCTTTAGAGAGAATATAAAAATAGCAACTCTTTTCTTTCTACATTTCTAAATGTTATAAATTATTTCATTGATTTTATGAATGGTTTCCATTAATGAACTGTGGCTTGCTGGGGAACTGGATTCATCAGGTACTGTCCACAGGAGATTATATTCAAATTTCAGCTCCACTTACGGAAATGTATCCCCAGAAGCCCCTCTCAGCCTAGTCTCATTTGCATGGGAGATTTTTGTTGATGATGTTTTCCAGAATCTGTAAGAACATTCATAAAAACTCAGTCCTTCACTGAGTCCTGCTTCCACTGACATAAATCAGTAACAGCTCAGCTGAACTCAGTCCTACTGGAGTGTCAATGTGACCTGTTCAGATTAACTCTTACAGGCAGTTCCCACCTCACAGTCTCCCACATCCCACTGTACCTCACCCACCTGCAGGGCATCTCCAAGGCCTTTTTTTCCATAAATGCCTGAGTAATCCCAGCCAGGTCAGTGATCCATGGACCTGCTGTACCTGGAGTATGGGAGCATGGGAACCTCCATGCAGCTGTGGAGAGGCTCTGGGGAAGCGCCTCAGCTCTGCCTCTTACCAGTGAGGCCCTGGGCTCAGAAGAGGTCTTCCCAGAGGCAAACTCTCCCACCACAGCCTAGTATGGCTGGTTACATGAACAACACTCCCCGTGCTCCCACCTTCTCCTCCCCACGATGCAGTGAGTCTTGCAGGCTGCGAGAGGAAGAACTGGAGGTGTCTGATGGAGTCATGCTGCTCTAAGAAGTGCTCCAGGAAACACTGCAAGGACAAGTGCCTCCTGGGGTGGGATGTGGGAAGAAGGGAGACCATGGGACTCCATGTTTTGCCTTCTGAACTCATCTACTGCTATCAGTTTTGCTTCTCATGTAGCAAAGGCACTGGGATCCTAAGTCTTCCCTGATCCTACGGGGAACAGTTATTTGAGAGGCCCGTAGTAGGAGCAATGTCTATTACACAAAGGCCATATATGGGCTATCCCTAAAATGCTCCAAAATTTTTCTAGGGATGTAGGGAAATAAGATTTTGTGATAGTTTGGGGAAAAAGTCACTAAGGCTTCTTCTAATGTCATTGGAAAGTATTGGAGCTGAACTCTCCTCCAGATTGAAAAGCCTGCTGCCATTGGAGGAATGGCAATTAGAGTGCCTCTTTGGTAGCTGATGTGGGCCATCCTTCTCCAGCCACATGAGAAGGGGCAAAGGGAGATGGTTCTGTCCCACACCGCAGAGGTGTTGCAAAGCAGCAGATTTCCCCTTGGCATTGCATTCCCAAGCTCCAGGCTGAGCCTGAGCATCCAAGCGGAAACATGGTGCAGCCCTAATGGCCTCAGACTAGTTCCCGCAGCGGCTTTTTACCTTGCAGCTGCCCAGCAAAAATAAAGACTTCATGGCGCTTTTGCTACAGTAATTGCTGATGTGTGAACAGCCTGGCCAGGCCCTTGGGTGAGCAGTATCTGCCTCCATCTTGGCACACAGTATGTCTGTCAGAAGTTTAACTGAACACAGCCAGCTTTCCTGGCAAGTGTTTTGGACAAGCCAGCGAAGCCCCCCCAGGCAATACTCAGCCTTGCCATAGTCTCATGTTGAGGTACATTGCCAGTTTAGGGATGTCCTGATTTATGTTTTCTAGACCGTCTTCATGAGATAAAGCACTACAGACCTTTGTTGAAATAACAAAACCCACAAGTTAACAACAGAGCAAGCACAGATTTTGTTTTGAGGAGTCCAGAGGTCTGACTGAGAAACAAGGAGCTCATGCAAAGCCGTTGGATGCCACAGTGCTCTGTGCTGCTTCCAGGCAGTTTTGAACTGTAGGGTGCTTTTGTGGGCCCACATCTCCTCCAAGGAATGGAGGTTGCTCTTCCATGCTCAAAGCAGAAGACACAACAGCACGACATCCCGAAGTTGTTGCTAACTCACACTACTGATGAGCCAGGCATTCACACAGCTGTGCTAGAAAGAATAAGAAGAGGGAAAACGGAGGAAATGGGTGCCGCAGATGGTGTAATTCACGAAAAAGATTGCTTAACATCCAGCCCTGTGTGATTCAAGGTGCTTTTTGATGTGATTAGTGCACAGAGGCAGCAATTAGCACAGGGGGTGAAATGAAACAATAGAAATATGTTCGGTTTCTTTGCTTCTATATAAAGGTGTATATGAAGGCAAACGACGCAGTAACAATACTACTTTAACATCAGCCACTCTAGATGTATAGTATCGTACTGAATTAGAGAAAAGATTGATTCTTTTGCCATTAGCACTGGATTTACTACCATGCAATGCCACCATTCATAAGCAAAAAGAGAATCAGGCCATTTTATGCTCATTAATGGCAGCTCTTGGCATAAGCTGTATTGTGTGCTCCTGCTAGCCTACGATTCCCAGAAGTAATTTTACATTCATTTTCATCTTGCAGGAAGAAGAACCCAGTTGCTTAAGGGCTTACCTGCAACAAGCACTGTTGAAGAAAATGCAGCAGCTGGTGTTTCAGTTTATAACTTTAATGTAACTGTTTCTCCATTGTCTTCTGAAGGTGTTGCAATACTTCCTACCATAGTAAATTCAAATCCACTTACAGAGGCTTTTGATATTGAATCAAAAGGAGATCTCGAATACAGGGTGAGTTTTACGTTTAGCTTGAGCAATGTTCAGTCATGTAGGCTGATGTGGCCTGGACTACTGAGCACTGACAGCGTACAGTGACTCATCTTTTAATCAGAAAAGAGTTGCAAATGCAGACTGTGGTAGTATTTGGACATGCTGTAATAGACATGACAAATAAGTAGCAACAGTGATTATAATTTTTAATTGCATCTAGGCAAAAACCACCTATCACAATAATTCTATTTATTCTGTGATAGAAAAAAATGTGATTTTTGGAAAATAAGAGGTGAATAAGGACATATAGGACCTGCTTCTGTTTTGAGGATTTGTCCATAGTTTTTCAACTTAATTTCTATGAAGTCACTGTGAATTTAAAGTGGCTTAGTTAAACCACACACAGCTTCTGTTTGGCCACTCTCACCTAGAATTAAAATGAACTTGACTCACTTCCAAAATAAAGTAAGCTGAGTCAGATCAAAGTCATATTTAATTCTGAACAAAGGCTGTGACACATGAGGAAGTTATCTTGAGGTAAGACGTTATCACACTTCCACACATCTGTGATCTATTTCTATCTATATCTATTGCGTGCCCTTGTCCTATGGTAAATGCAAAGCAATTTCTATTACTTCAGGGTAATTTTAATTGCTGGATAAATCAACAAGTATTAGCTCACATTTGTCACTGGCAATGAATGTTCAGATGCATGACAACTTGTCATCCCATTGTAACTTGCTTGTATGTCTGAGCCTGAACAGTGACACTGAAGTGTGCCTTTAAAAGATACAGATAGACACTGAGCAGACACTTACAAAGTTAATTTGAATACATTTTTCTGGGTGTTCCCAAGGAAGTTCAGGTTTTCACAGAACTGATACAAAGGCTCTTTTCTTGTTCTCTTTGCTGATGTTTCTGGGAGAAAAGTTGGGGAAAGTAAGATTGTGACCCCAGGCGGCTGTGGCTCGTTGATCCAACCTGCCTGGCTCCTGCCTCCCAGCAGAGTACAAAACTCAGTTGTGCCACCTCTGCTGGTTCTTTAGCTGCTCCCCAGCCAGATAAGTGAAATGGTAAAAAAAACTCTCAAAAAAGCCCTCTTTCACCTGTGAAGCATGGGATGTGGCTGCACAAACACCTGAATGGGCTCAGCTGAGGGGATCTAACAGGTAGATGGAAATGGATACGTCGCTTAAGCTGGCTTTGCTGACAGAGAATTCATAATGTGGGACTCCCTTCCTAGGCTGCATTTTGGCATTTTGAATTACAGCTATCCCTTCTGCTGCAAAACATAGCCCTTTTTTATACCTGCTTGTTCCTGTCCCATGCCATCTCTATACTGTGCAGCACAAGCATTTTATGTTGCTGCATGTTGAGTGGGACTGACAAAATAATCTGGAGGAAAAATAACCCTGCAAATAGATAAAAAGTCTCTTCTTGATTTTTTTCATGGCAGGGATGATGGAAATATTCTTGTTCTACCACAGTGCAGAGAGTGACAGAAGGATGAAAATGAATGGCCAAGAAAGGTATAGGCTGGAGACTGCTTCTTCCAAAGTGCCAGTTTATATCCATTTCATACCACAGTCCCATTACCAGAATGACCTGTGAGGACTTGGTATGTCTTCCTTGAACTGTAGTTGTTTTCAGGGTTTCCTAACTCACTCGAGGGACTGAAACAAAGAGGTTGGGCCAGTGAATATCAGTCATGAGAAAATTATAAAGAAAGCTACATACGAATTCTGCAAACTAGCAGTTGAGTGCTAATTACAACTCATAAGGCAAGGATAAATACACATGAGTGTCCTTAGTTCATTTATTTGATGAGCATTATTACTTTTAATTATTTATGCTATGTTGTAGCAGATTGGTACAATATTTTGCAAAAGTAATATGATCCAAAATGAGATACCTGAGCGCTACCTACTGCCATTAAATCTTTGCTAAGATTTAGAAAAAGGAAGTATTTCATGTATGAATTATGGGGTTTGCAGCTTAGCTAAGTACCTGTTGGCCCAGGCTCTTCTGTATTTATGAAGCACATTTACTCCTGTTGCAGCTAGCCAAGGCAATATCACATTTCTTGATATGTTTTGAGATTTCTGCGAAAGTCATGATTTTTGAGACCTAAGCCGTGCCCATTCCTCCTCGCCTTACTCTTATTTGAAGAATCCCATGGGCAGCAGATGGGTTGAATTCATGAAAACATACTGCTGCCTGAAACTACCTTGATGCTGTTGATGATGATCACTCTGCATCCCGGGAGTGAAGGGAAAAGCAGGTAGTGGTGAAATTCCCAGATGGAACGAGGGGTAGACAGATATGGGGTGACTCTAGACCCCCTTTCACGAAGTCTGCAGCTGCTTCAAGTGTGTACAGTGCTGCCTTTATCCGTAAGCATTGCTCCTACCTGGAGAAGGGGTGAACTGTGGCTCACAGCCTACGCCAGTGGCAAGCTGTTCTCAAAAGCAACCTACAAAGAGACCATCTAGATTCACATCTTGATAGAATCATAGAATCATTAAGGTTGGAAAAGACCTCTAAGATCATCAAGTCCAACTGTCAACCCAACACCACCATGCCTCCTAAACCAGGCCCTGAAGTGCCATGTCTACATGTTTTTTGAACGCCCCCAGGAATGGTCACTCCACCACCTCTCTGGGCAGCCTGTTCCAATGTTTAACCACTCTTTCGGTAAAGAAATTTTTCCTGATATCCAACCTAAACCTCCCCTGATGCAGCCTGAGGCCACTTCCTCTTGACCTATCGCTAGTTACTTGGGAGAAGAGTCCAACACCCGTTTCACTACAACCTCCTTTCAGGTAGTTGTAGAGAGCGGTAAGGTCTCCCCTCAGCCTCCTCTTCTCCAAGCTAAACAGCCCCAGTTCCCTCAGCCACTCCTCAACAGGACTTGTTCTCCAGACCCTACACCAGCTTCGTTGCCCTTCTGTGGACACGCTCCAGCACCTCAATGTCTTTCTTGTACTGAGGGGCCCAAAACTGAACACAGTATTCGAGGTGCGGCCTCACCGGCGCCAAGTACAGGGGCACGATCACTTCCCTAGTCCTGCTGACCACACCATTCCTGATACAAGCCAGGATGCTGTTGGCCTTCTTGGCCACCTGGGCACACTGCTGGCTCATGTTCAGCCGGCTGTCAACCAGCACCCCCAGGTCCTTTTCCACCGGGCAGCTCTCCAGCCACTCTTTCCCAAGGCTGTAGCGTTGCATGGGGTTGTTGTGACTAAAGTGCAGGACCCGGCACTTAGCCTTGTTAAACCTCATACAATTGACCTCGGCCCATCGATGCAGCCTATCCAGATCCCTCTGCAGGGCCTTCCTTCCCTCGAGCAGATCGACACTCCCGCCCAACTTGGTGTCATCTGCAAACTTGCTGAGGGTGCACTCAATCCCCTCATCCAGATCATTGATAAAGATATTAAACATGACTGGCCCCAAAACTGAGCCCTGGGGAACACTGCTTGTGACTGGCCACCAATTGGATTTAACTCCGTTCACCACCACTCTCTGGGCTCGGCCATCCAGCCAGTTTTTTATGCAGCTAAGAGTACACCTGTCTAGGCCATGAGCCGCCAAGGCTCTATAAAGGAGGGTGGAAGATATGTATTTAGGCAGTCTGGCTATGAAAATATTCGGCTGTGAACTGGAGAGATAATCCCCAGAGTACGTAATTTCTGCTTAAAATTGACAGTTTCTCATTTTGAATTTATTGCATCTGTTTACTGTATTTAGATCTCCAGCAAACATTCATTTTCAAGAGCAAGCTTCCCATCGATTTTACAAGCTTTTGTAGAATGTTTTTTGTGAGTTAGCATCACTTGTATGGGAAACTTCTATTTGCACAATATAGGAGAGAAGGAGACCATCCAGGACACAGTTATTTTCTCCTGCAGCATTGTAACAAAAAGATCCAAAAGGTTCCAGAGAGGAGCTGTTTTACAAACCAGAAGGCATAAAACGTTTGTGCTTCTGTTCACTCTCCTCCAACTGTCTTTGTTAATTGGCTCTGTTTTGGCTTCTGTCTTCTAATTGTGCTGACATCACTTTTGCATTTGTCCTCTGACCACGGCATCTCATCTAAAATCAAGGATTTATTTCATTGTTCTCCTTCTGCATCCTTTCCAGGCTCCTCCACTCTGCAGTATTGTGAATATACTCACACTTGTGAGCCCCAATTCTTCTCCTTCTCCAGTTCCACAGCACCACTGCTACTGGTGTTCAAGCTTCAGAGTTTTTTAGCTACACAGCAAATTTAACAGTCACCTTTTCCTTTCTTGTCCAAGAAAGGAAAGTTCTTGTTTCTGTATTAGTTTCAGCAGTGAATATTGTGGCATACAACTTTCAGCATCCTGCTGTTGCTCCAGACTCATCCTAAATCCAAAATGAATGTATTTAATGTTTTTTCATGGAATGTCAATCTTGTGCTTGTACATCTTCTGTGTTAAGAGGTGATGTGCAGAGCTGGAAGTCTTTAAAAAAAAACCCCAAAGCAAACGTTTGCCTTACCAATCTTACAAAACTTAAGGCCTACATTATTTTTTAATTAGTCCAACATTTTCACCAAACAGTTCTGGTCCCTCTGTCATACAGTGTGCTTGTGCAGCTCCCCCCTTTCTTTGGTTTCCTGCAAGTCTTCTCCCAGACACAGCTTATACAAGGAAGGGGCTGGTACCTGCTAGACTATACAGTCTCCTACCACCGCACTCCCTATTGCAAGTAAAAGGTCTTCCCCCTTGTGCTCCTGACTCACAGAAATAGTGAAGCTGCCCTTGAGTCTTGCAGGGCTTCGTCCCAGTTTTCAGTCTCATCACACCTCAACTGCTCCTGGAGCTTGGTGTGGAAAGGTGAGGACTTGGCACAGAGAAGTACCAGCAAGATGTAGTCCTGGCCTTGAAGGCAGAGCATTGCCTGTGAGGCAGGACAGGTCCTTCCAGGCTTTCTGCTCCTCAAACTGTCCCTCACACAAGAGGTCCTTGAGTTGCTCCATGAAGCCACAACATTTTGGTCTTTCCACTCTGTTTTTCTCACATTTCTGCCACTGACAAGAAATGTGCCAGCAAGTAGAAGACGATCACATGCTTACTGATGGAAAGCGTCCCTTTACTTGTATTCACTCATGTAGACTATAACTTATATCTCTTGCATCATGCGCTAATAATAATTTTTCCTTTTCAGGTTGTTACCACTGGAAATCCTGTCCTAGATTATGAAACTATGCCAAAGAGCTTTGATTTACAGATTTTTGTTGAAGACACAACTGGGAGAACCGACCTTAACATACTGACTGTCCGAGTAATAGATAAAAATGAACCTCCTGTATTTCAAGGAAATATGGCAATTCAAAGTAAGATAGTGGTGGTATTTGAAAAGAACAATACTTGAAAAGGTGACATCAGATTAAAAAAAACCCCTGTAGCTGCATACAATGCCTGTAGCTAAAGTGGTCTAAGCATTTTCCTTTAGGAAAACAAGGGAGGAACAGGACACTGTTTTTATCAGACCTTTATTTTACACAAATATTTGGTATGCTTCATCTCTGGAAATGCCCTTTTAGTTTTCCTAAAGCTTTGACCAAAAATGATTTAACCATTTTGAAGCACCTGAAGAATTATAAGGAAAAAAAAAGTTTTTTATACCACTAAATATGTATGTTCTTTTTTTGATGGGATGAATACCTACCTAGAGTTATGTATTAGAAACTTCAAGTTTGGTGTGGTTATAAACATTGAGTATGGGTACATGTTTAAGTAGCTCATTGAAAACTGGACTGATTTGGAGAAGCAAGATAAATTTATATTCATTTATATTGTTTATATTGTGTATGTGCAAGAATTTCTGAGGGAAAATGATAAAAACATTGCTCTGCCAATGTTTTACACCTGCATATTGCATTTGCACCTGCACATGAGAAATTAAGTGGAAAATCAGTTTGAAGAGTGAGATCTCAGAGATTGTGATCTATGGTGGTGGAAACGGAAAGAGGCAAAGAGTTCTGTCTCCTGCGTGGGGCAGATGGCCTTAACCAGGTTTACTTTCAGACCACTGTCAAAGGTGCAACAGGGAGGAGTTTACAGTAGCCTTAGGAATGAGGCTGGAGTGTCTGGACCCTGGCTGTCAGTGCAGGCTTTGCATGCCATGCAGTACCTAATACAAGTGACAATGCCATCAATAAAAAGGACAGGAAATAATTTTCTTACTCCCTGAGCAATATTATCTTGTTTATTTACTGATGAGAGGAACCTGGAAAAATTGTACCATGAGGCGACAGAGTATAGCAATGTATTTGGTATGTGTTCACACATAGACAGAACAATTCAGGTAGTGCATAAAAATATGCTCTTATTATTTCATGACGTGCTAACAGCCTGTTTGAAGTCTTCATATTCTAACAGCACTGTATGGAAGAGCATTCAATAATTCAATATTCAGGGTTTTTTTCTATCAGAAAGTATCAAACTGTGGTCTGTTCGTGGCAGGTATTTGGAGCTGGGTGCTGAAACCCACCCCCGATCTGGATTAGCAGCAGCATTACATAGGCTGTGGCTTGCAGCCCTTGGAGCGTTCAGTGGCTGCAGCCTCGACTTCTGCCTGTTGCAGGGGGCAAGGCTTGTATGCCCGAACGGGTTCAGCCCAGGCCCGTTCAGATGCTCAAATCCAGCCTGCTTCACTAATGCCTCCGAAGCACATTGATGTTCCTGCTTCCATGCAATACTTAGTTTGTAAAGCAGATTAGCTTCCCCTAGGGAAGAGACTGTGTCATCTTCTCAGTATAGCTGGTGTCTTGCATATCATGGGTGCTGCTGGAATCTAATAATAATTAAATGTGACACTTCAGGGGATCGGCACAGCATGAAACACACTCTACGTGGGAGCTTGTTACAAATAAGTGCATCAGCTTAACTCTCATCTAGAGCTGCCATAAATTGGTGAGCACAGATGTCTGATCTGTCTAACTGTGTGGCTTTAGTTAACAGTACCAGCTACAATTAGACACTAATTGCGCATTCGCTGGTTGTGAAAAAGCATCTCCCTCTCATTAAACTTTATATTCATATTGTTGTCCTCTGGGAACAACTCATTACGCTGCTCTGGGATTCCCACTGCTCTGATGAGAAGCAGCAGTCAGCAGGGGTCACAGTGGAAATTAATAGTCCAGAAACAGCACGTCCAGCAGACACAAAAGGGCATAAAGCAAATAATGTGATCTAAAGATCTGTTGTTCTGTTAATCACTATACCCAAGGAGAGCTAAGCCTGTTGCCAGTGCCCCAGTATGGGATGGCCCAGCTGTGAGAATTCCTGACATGGAAAGATATACACCTTGCACTGAATTAGTACCCTTAATAAGGCAAAAATTTAAGTCAGTGCAGACCATCCACTATTTATTTACCTCACAGGTATAAAGGAAAAGCAGAAATTAAGAGGAAAGGCTCTGAGCTTTCCTGGCAGGGGACAGGGGGAGGATGGGGAGGGGATGGCGATGAGGACCTAGCACAGAGCTACGTTCTCTCCATCTGTATGGTAAAGAAAGACACAGATGTAGCCCAAATGCATCATTTTACTCCATACCCAGTGAGCAGCTCAAGATAGGTCGTATGTAAAGATCAGTCTTTCTTGCGAAGGCACAATTCATATTGCAACTCACAGTGATGGTTGCCTGTTTACAGATATGCAATTGGTTTCTTTTTATCTTTTGAGTATTTGTGCTCTTTGTGATGATTTTAGAATTACACTTGTGACACTTGTGAAGTGAGAAGACACAGCAGGCAGTAATAGGTCTGGACAGCTTCAGTGTATCAGTATGTTCGCTGCCGTGCCCTTTATTCTTACCCAATTAACGCTGGCTACACTTATATCCATGCAGCTGTAATGATCTATGTCTTGGAAGGAACACCTGTGGAATGCATTTACCAAGTTGATGCAGCTGATCCTGAAAATGCTGAACTCAAAGTAAGTTGTATTAAAGAAAAAAAACCCAGAGATGATATAATCCACTGTATCTGAAATGCTAATTGGCAGCATCTTTCAACACTTTCCTTCCTTATCAGGAGCACAGGAAAAGGTTTAGTCAGGAAAAAAGAAGCATTTTCAATAATAAACTAAGAAAACCCAACCTCAGTGTTTGGACACAAATTGTATCTTGAGTTCTCAGCCCTCCAAAATTGAGGGATATTGAAGGCAGAGTTTGATGCAGTTAATCAGAGATACAGCAAAAACGGTGTCTCTTTTTTTTTTTTTAAATGGCTTGCAAAACATTTCTTGTAGACGAGAGTGACTAACAGTAAATAAAATTTTTAACCTTCTGTATCGCAATATAAATTCTTTTAAATGAGACAGTAAGGAAATCGCTTACAAGGCAACTGAATCTCAGCTTTTTGACAATCCCAAGGCAAACTGTGACCTTCAGTTAAGAAAATGTGTTAGCTGATCTGAAAATACTCTTGGTATCAGCAAAAATTTGTGGAAAGGGATGTTTGTTTGCAGACAGGGGAAAAGTAACTATACTTACCTAAGAACTGTGTTGTAGCTTTGCTTTATTGGCTTTGGCTTTATAAAAGACAGCACATTCAAGAATTGAACCTGAAGATGCTACTTCAATGTGTAGCATTATTCAAGAGAGCAATTACCTTGAAGTCCGTCCTTTGCCCAGTCAAACCACCAAACCCGAGACAGTGAGTAGGGAAAGAGAAGCCTGGGGTTTAGCTCTGCTTTGTTTCTGAAAGCAATGGCAGCAAGTTCCACATGCCTTCTAACCCCTGACAAAGCTCAGGCATAATAAGAAGCTGCAAATATAGAAATGCTGGGCAACAGGTAAAATAATAATCTGGAGAGGGAATTTAGAAAGGTCAACTGGCAAAAAAATTGTTAAAAGAATTGTGGTCACCTAGCCACTTTTTTTTTAAAGCTGTTTCAATTGAATCTATCACTGCAAGAGGAAAGTTGTTTCATTCAGCTCTCTGTACCTCCTGTTTTTTTCCAAAAGGTAACATGAGAGGAGTTGCATCCCCTGGACAGATCTGCTCAGTGGATTTTGCAGATTACTTGTACAGTACATGACCCTCTGATGTTGCATACTTCAGATTTTATGAGTATTATTAACACCTGCACTAGCAAAGGAAATGTCCTTGAGGGCCTATTGGTGATGGCCTGGCAGAGACACGTGGACGATAGCAGGGAGGACGCGGTGGGCGTGTGGTAGTTACCCCACAGCCAGGATCAGGGTGCTGCCTTTCTCCCTACTGTGTAAGGTGTCAGGGTGCTCAGCTCTCTCCTGCACCCGTGCACTGGTGCAGTACTCATTTGTGTTGTGCAATGCACAAAGTGGCTGCTGCTACATGCAGCCACTGAACAGCTGTGTTAACACCAAGCTGTTGTGAACACCTTTCAGTCTCACACCCCCATGTATTCCGTGAAAGTCCACTCTCCCCTCCTTGGCCTCTCCCATCATCTGGACCCCTAAGCTTCATTGCCTCCTGCACAGCACATTTTATGCCCCGCAAATCCAGCCTCACCCCTTCTTCTCTCTCTTCTCCTTTGTGCATATACTCTGCTGCCACCACAAAGCTGATTTTTGCCTACTGCACAGTGGCTCTGCTGGCTGGTCTCTATGGTAAATTCTCGTTGCAGAGCTGGAGTTCACAGAGGTAGAGAATAGCATAGGCTTTAATGTAATTCAGTGTCTGTGACTCTCCACTGGCTATCAAGCAAAGCATGTATGACCAAGTTTGAGCTGCTTCAGCTCAGATGATCAGGGCTTGTGCTGGCATCTCTATGTCAGCATGTTTCAATATGCAGTTTTGAGGCAAATACTGTACTATAACTTGGCCCATTTTACAAGACAAGGAATGAATGGAGGGATGTTTAAAGATACAAAGACTAATTTCTTGCTCTCTTCATTTCAGTATTCACTGCTCCCTGCACCAGTGCCATTCGTGATCTTGGAAAGCGGAGCCATTTTTTCCACAAAAGAATTTGATTATGAGAAAGATCCACATTGGTGAGAATGTATTTTATTCATGTGATCTATTAGTTTACAGTAGGCAGAGAAATGTTTTCCTACATAGCCACTAAACAATTCTTTTGTTTTCTTATTTAACAGTTATTTTTTAAATATAACAGTGGCAGATCCACACGGACTCAACTCGACTAAAACACTGAATATAAATATAGTTAACATCAATGATGAAAGACCTTACTTTACCATGTGAGTGAAAAATTTTGGTTGTACTCAAAACGTAGTTGTTTTCCCAGCTTTACTGCTTTGGCACCAATGGGAGGGTGTAACATAAGGGCAAGTAAGTATAACAACAAAATACTACTGAAAACAGTATTTTCATTTTGTTATGATTCCTATTCATTTACTGGAAAGCTTTGCCCTCATTTCCATCTTTTATTCTTATTTATATTCTTAATAGTTTCAAGTTTTCCAAGCTCTGCCTTCATGCTAAGAACAGCCAAACAAGCTTGTTGTACTTGTTAGCATTTAGAGAGGTTAAAGCTATGCAAAGACCTTTGGGCAAGTTCAGACAAGGACATGAATTTTACCCTGTGTGAATACAATCATATTGAATTTACCCTTCATGCAGATGTGCATTTCACCATAATGATGTTTATTCATGCAGAAATGTCTAGACATAAAAAGGTCTCACTTTTGATCTGTCTTCCTCTTCTTCCCAGACACTTACACTTATAAACAATCCCGGTGATCTTTGAAACATTGTCGTCTCTTACTGTGTCATAAGCAGGAAATTGTGTCATAACAGACAAGTCAGAAATAGCTTTTGAAGACTAATGGAATTTTAGTCAGAATCAGGAATATTGTTGAAAATTTGGAAAAATGGGAAAGAATATACATGTGCCACCAGCAGGCTGTTTTGTGGTGGAAAGCACAATGGATGATTGTTTCTGAAGCAGGAGCTTGACAATTATTACTGTCGATCTGATTCCGTTGTTGATTTATCTTTGTCACTTGCACGAGGCACTGATTGGATTCAAGACACTCTCTTTATATCTCCTGATCCTGAGGCTCTACAAGGTCCCTGCTGAGAATATTTATGATGGCTGCCCTCCCACCATCTGTGCAAAGGAGAAGAGAGTGTAGCACCTGGGCCATGCCAAGAGGTTTCCAGCCACTCGTTCGGAGCAATCTTCTGGGTGCTTTGTGGAGCCAGAGCAATGCGTGGCTCCTGGGCTGGGGCCAAGGATCTGGACCTTGCTGGGTAAAGGGGTGGAGAATCTGAAGAAACAGAAGAATGAAATGTTAGAAACAGACATGGATTTTTTTTGTTGCTACTTATTTAATACTTGAACTTCATGTCTGCAATAATCAATAAGGTTAACAACTCGCTCCACGCTACTGTACTGCTACAAGCACGAGGAATCCTCGTCCCAGTGCCAACGTTTGCACATTGTGTTCTAGACTGAGTATTTCCTCCAAATGTTGCCATTTCTGTTTATTTACCCTTATGTCTGGAATGCTAAAGGAGCACTTTAAATATTTATCTACTTGCTCAAATTAGTGAAAGCTGCAGTGACTTGAGCATCCATAACACCTAAGGTCTAAGACTCAGTTCTCATATGGCACAAATAAGGCCTGGTATTGTTTGAATTTTCTCCCTTTTAGATTGACACCACAGACCAAAAAGAGCAGCTCAGTTTGTAAAGAACTTTAGATTAAATTAAACTTCATGAGCTGCCCTCAGTATGCACATGTATGGCCTCTCCCGTGCTAAAATGTGAGCTGCATGCTGGGGCTATGTACTTTCTGACACTATAATAATTAGTGCTGGGATGAGAGCTGGGGAAACTTGACGAGTTAGCAAACCTTCTTTATTTTCTCCCCATCAAAGCTGTCAAGAACAGAGTTTCAAAGGGTCTTTTAAATTGTTCCCATAGTATATGCAAGCACATCTGTTTTTGGTGTTCACAACACTACATTGGCATTCAGCCTTTTGAAATTCTGGCTGTTAAAATCAATGGAAAACTTGTGGAGTCAGGGAAACAAAGGAGAAGACAAGAAAACAAACATATGCTTCCTTTGCAATTACATTGCAGTGTCTAAAAGGTCTGCTTGAACCATCCTCTAGAAAGCCACTGGCAGGTGGCAGACAGATGGACAACAGGACACAGTCCAGATGCAGCTGCATAGGAAGTGGCCCCAACTCCTCCCCAGCTGCACTAGTACTTGGTGCTATGGGGATGTGCTCAAAAATTTCCCATTTCTTCCCAAGAGATCTGGTGGGGACCAGACAATGGCCTGTGCAGGGCACAGGGGGACTGGTAGTGGTTGCAAAGGTGGAGCTGTGGTGAGTTTGCTGCCCACAGAGAGATTGGAGTTGTGGTCCCTGTGGGCACAGGGAGTTCCCTACTTAGAGCCAAAGCCAGTTAGAGCTGTCTGTCCCGTATTCCCCATTGATCAGAGAGGCATTTTGAGGTGGCATTTTTGGTAGCAGTGAAGGAGATCTGTTGCTATTTGTTTTGTTTCCGAGTGACTCTGGAAGCAACAAGAGAACAAGGAAGGAAAAGATCCAATGCCAAGAGTGAGATAGAAACTTAATAAATACACTGACTCCGCAGCCTTCACAAACTTTGTGTTTACTTCTGGCTGTAAGTTAGGCGTTTACTGGGGAAACACTATGTGATTTCTCTCCTGTATGCTTTCCTCTTTTCATATGAGCTGACAAAACAGTTGAAGGTACTATGTCTTCTTAACAATTTTTAAAATTGCAAGTGGAGACCTGGAGGCATGGGACCTTCTGTTCTGTCTCTGCAATTCTCTGCTCCAATTGCTAAGTGCCCCATGACTTTGTTTTTCAGAGGACAATGAAGGGCTCATGCTTTCCTATACTGGGAACTATAGACTAGTTAATTAACTAAGTGGTGGCATAAGAAGCTTGAAATGTTCAAAAAGGGGTCAGTCTTGAAACATACTCCTAATGCTTTTCTGAACTCTTGAGCACCTTCAACTCCCTGTGATTTCTAGAAACAGGAGATGTTTGTGTGTTTGTGTGTGTTTCAGTAGAATAAGTCAGCCTTCATAAATTCCTTGCACAGTTTTTCTGTGCTTGTCCATGCCTGCTTTTGCATGTGGTTCAAGTACCATAATTGCATACCTGAGTACCGATGGGAACGTGCAACTGCAACTATTATAAGCAATCCTGCACAATTACCTGCCAGACTATATTTGAGCTATAAAACTCACTTAATTCATGGGAAACTTGGGAGCACTGGCATACCAAGCAGCAGCAAAGAACCATTTTCTCAATGTAAAATGAATCAAACAGACAGATGTTGCTGCGAGTTTGGAGCATGTTCATCTGGTGGGCACCCACAGGAATGCTCTTCCCTGCCTCTACCTACTGCAGGGGCAACTCAGCTCTTCAATAATACTGTTGTCCCCAAAAAGCCTCCAGCATTCATTCCAAAAGATGATTAATTACATTACTGCTTCTATTTTTGTTTTTCTCTTGCAAAATGAGGGAATTAAAGCAAGTGGCTTTACAAGCTGGTGGCTCTCTAGGGAGATGGACTGCATGACTGAACAGCCCCTTCCATCTTCAGCTTCCATGATTCTGTGAAAGTCAAATTATTTTTACTGTGAAAAAGTTGCCGGGGAAGGACACTTACTTGTATGGCTATGTCATGCTTTATGACCACGTACCAGTTCAGCTATTGCTACCCGTCCAGCTGGCAGAACCAGTGATTGGGATGTTTACCCTGACATGCAAATAGCCATCTCTGAGCCCAGTGTGGCCATGGCTCTGCTGCTACAGTTGGCTGCTCAGCTAAGTCTGTGATCAGCTGCCCTTGGAAACACAGATGTGTGCATTGCTGAATTTTGTTTTATCTTGCAGAAAACAAAGAATCTATAGGATTCCAGAGGAGCAAAGCCTGGGCACCATTGTTGCCAATATAACAGCTAAAGATCCTGATGATGAAGACTCTCCCAGCAGACTTTTCTACAGCATCCAGTCTTCTGACAGATATTTCTCCATAAATCCATGTAAGACAAACAAAAATGTGCCTTCTGACACCCAAGAAAGAGAGTGGCTACTTTGGAGGAAATGTTTTTGCCTTAGTTTTAAGATGACTTAGTTTATTCTGTGGTTACCCCTAGAAATAAGAAATGCTCAGTACTTTATTAGGGTCAAATTCTTTGGTCAGCTGACCAAGATTCAGTAAGATATCTTGAAGAAAGTAGACTAAAGGTGACTTATTGACAAATATTGATGGTCCCTTGGGTGGAAGTAAGATTAACTGCCTTCTTTTTAATCTCTGAGGACTGCAGTGACCCTCCTGAGGCTCTTGAAACAGCTGCACACAGTTAGACCATGATGCCCTCTCTCCTGCCTGAAATCTGCTCTAGCATTGAAGTGCACAGCAAATCTGCACCTCAGCTTCATTGCTCAATTCATGACCCTCCTCAGGCAAAGCCATCCAAAAGAGTCCTCTCTTTCATGCTGGTCCTGTCTTCCAGTGCTCTCTGGGGTGCACACGCCAGTGCCCTGAGGTTTTTGCTCCAGGGCTGGCATTCAGTGACTGCTTTGCTCCTTGTCTGCTATTGCTTTAGAACTGCTTATCACAGCTGTAAGAGGTGCCACACAACACAGTGCTGTGGGGGATCAGGATGATACTTAAATGCTTTCGATTCCCTAGGTCCTTTGGCCAGGTATTGCCATCCTCCCCCTCAATTACACTCCAAAAGGCAGAAGATATATACACTGTTCCTTTACCTCCTTTGTGGTCTGGGAATAGTACTGTGCTCTGCCACAAAAACCTTCTGTTTTTGAACAGAGGCTAACAGAAGTGAAAAAAAATATTAAGTGAATGGCTGACCAGAGCACTTGGCACAATCTGTCACAGCTAAGAACAGCTCTGTTAATGTGTAAGTAGATTTAGAGGTGCTGAAGGATGCTTGAATGATAGCAGTAGAAAGTGAAGCGGTCTTACTAGCTAGAGAGCAAGAACAGCACAGGCATTAGCAGCTCATTGTCCTTGATGCTCTGTGACTGCACTCAACTCTGACTTGCACTAGCTCTTTGAGAGTGTAAGGGAAATCTAACTGCTTTCCAAGTCCTCTGCTGAGGCCACCGATGGTGTATTTTTGAGCAATGGGTATCTATCCATTAAAGCATTACACAGAACTTTCAGAACCATTTTGTATCATTTAAAAAATAACTAAACTAGCCATGATTTGCACAGAACAGAATACTTTTTATTCTGCTACCTATCTGCTGAGGTACCCTGTCCTCTTGCATGCACACCACGAGTGTTTGTTATTTCCCTCCATGGAGAGCATCTAACTTCTGGCTGCTTTCTGCCCAGCGACTGGAGTGCTGCAGGTGACTGGGAGAATTGACCGAGATGCCCTTCCACTGCGGCTCCATCCTAACATTTCAGTGATAGTCCGGGTGGAGGACAGTACCAGTGGCGGTCATGCCAGCGAAATGGAGATCACAATCATTATTGATGATATCAATGACAACCCACCAGAATGCAATCCTTCCACCTTCAGGTACTGAGGATCTTCATTGCCTTAGTGCTGCCTTGTTGTCCCAGACCAGTGTGCAGTCTAGGGCACATCAGTTAGGGTCCCGAGACCTACTACAGCTAGAGGTTCAAATGCACATTTATCTTTAAGCCTTTAAAGGTTAGTGTTCACTCTGGGTGTCTTAGGGCAAAAAACTCAATTTCCTGACATGTTCAAACTGGAAATTTGGACAAAAAATATCTGTGTATAGTCAGATACTTTATTTGATACCTAAACCCTTAGGATATCAGAGCCATGTGTTATAGAGTTGCTTTCCTAACCCGTACAGATCCAGGCTCCTCCTTTCTTACTTTATGCTAAACTGTGAATCATTCACCAGGGAAAGCTTGCCAGTCAGTTCTGGAGTTTTATTTTAAACTTTCTGATCTTCTCTTCTAAATCTCTCCCTGGTGACCTGCATGTTTTTTGTCTAATGCAATCTGTAAGGTCTTCAGAGCCCAGATCACCTCTTGTTATAGGTGTTCTCTGTGCATAGTAACTTAGTCATGGACTTTGCTATGGCTATGAATGCTCCGAGACCTTTGTGGTGATCAGATAGTTTATATTTGCAAATGAGGACAGAACATTAACTCCATTTTACAGATGAAGTGTGTCATAGAAAGACTGAAGTCAAAGTTGTCCATCTGAAGTGACGTCCCTGGGCTCTGATCTTTCACAGTACACCACATTGCGTACTGCAGTTCTTCAGGTGCACTTAGGGTAGTTTGACAGTCCTGCATCTCAGGCCAAGAACCTAAGCAACGAGGAATACCCAGTTAGTGGGTATCTGTTTAAATTGCTTGCTCACTATCTAATAGAAATGTCTTGCATTTAAATCACATACTTTCACGTACTGGCCGGAAGAGAATCCAATTCTTCAGAGCGCTGCTTAGTTACAACATCCATGACAATAACACAACAGTCTCTTTGTTATCTAGTGAGCTTAAATTTTGATCTGAAGGAGGCAAAAATATTCAGGGAAACAAATGCGATCAAATAAAGAACTAGTCTTATAGGGACTGCACAAGGGAACAAAATCAGGGCTTAATGGTATTTCAGTTGCTTCTTCATTTTTTTTCTATTTAATTCTCTTGATTAAAAAAAATTAAATTGACACCCTCCGCCTCCAATTCCATTATGTGCATCACAGGGACCCTCATTGTCAAGAGCAGGGCCAGAAATGCTAGTTTCACAAAACAGCAGAATGGTCCAGCTATTAGTTATGGAGAAAAGAACAAGCTTCTCATCAGCAGAACATTATAACATACTGAAGAAATGAATGTTGTAAAGATATTTTAGAATAGTAATTATTAATTGAACTAATCTTGAACATTAAGATCTCGTGGCAGCTTCTGAAGTTTAGCTGTCTTCCAGGTTTATGGTTTGGATCTGGCTAAATGTTTATGTCCTGTCCATTGTACAGGGCTGTTGTCCACCACAGTGTATGGATCAGATACTGGGTTGCTTCATCAACTGTTGCATATTTACATCTAGGATTTCACTTAGAAAATAAATGGAAGTCAATGTTTTGGCATGTAATATATGAAAAGTTCAAGAGGAGAAATATAAGTTGCCCTGATGGGAAATGTGTTTGTTTTAAACAGGAAAGAGGTAAATGAAAATACAACTGCTGGGACTTTTCTTCTTGATCTTAGAAATTACTGTAAGGATATTGATGTTGATCCATCAAACAACCAATTTAATTTCACTGGATTGTCTGGTTTTGGAAGCAATAACTTCGCTCTGGAGTCCACTGTGTCTGGAAGACTTGTGGTCAGTTGTTTGTGGCTTTATTTTAGATTGTCCCATCTCAGAAGTCAACTTATGAAATATTATAAGTTCTTTGAATTCATTGTCTGTACAAGAAAAAAAGAATTACTGTAATTCATGTCACAGTGGGTATGATGTGGAGAATGACTGTTTTGACTGGATGTGAACTACATACTCTTTGATAGGATGCTTTCTATGGATTCTACAGAATTTGGTGAACAGAGAACTGTTTTCTCCAGTTTTAAATAAATGTGCTAGAAATGATTGAAAAAAATTCCTTTTTTAGGGAGTGTGAAGCACCAACTTTGATATGGATAAACAGAGAAATCTGATGCCATTTCATACCCATTTATTCATGACAAACTGTGGAATATCCTTGCTATTCAGCATGAAGAATTGAAATACTTGAGAAATCCCACACTCAGTAACTACTTCCTAGCTTCACTGGTCAGAATTGTAAAACCACTTTGAGTGGTAAACTTTTGCAAAAGTGTGGTGAGAGGTGCACTTGTGTTATTTTGCATGTCAAAATATGGGTTCCTTATGCTGAGAGCTGCTGGCATATTTGCATTGGCCAGAACCCCCACCAGTTGCTGGATATGTGCAATGGTGGTTGTTTCATTGCCTTAAAAAGAACCATGAACAAATACAGAAAAAGGGAAACATAACAAAAAATAGGCATTCTGCCTAAAAGACAAGAGTGCTACAGGAGCAGTAAAACAATTTTGTATGGCTTACTTTAATTTTTGATCGGAGTTATACACGTCAGTGAACACTGCCCTTAGCTGCTTCATCTGCCAACATAAAAAACATTTTCATTGCTGCACAGGATATGATTGTTGTCAGCCCTTTGATCACTGTGTATGTGTAATGTAACAGGCTATCTGAAGCATCCTGTCCCTGCAGGAATTTCCCTGTAGATGATAAACAGTGGATGCTTGTGCTTTAGTCCTGTTGCCCCAGAGTTTATGAGGCTCCTGCAGAAAGACAGAGTTCAGGAGATTAGGATTTAAATCTGCGTGAGCCACCATTTAGTAACAGCTTGGGTCCTGGATAAACACTTGTGGCTGAACCTGATACCTTTAATACATGTCTGCAGGCATGAGCTCAAGGAGTAACTATTACTCTTTAGCAATAGCAGATTCTTGTTGAGCCAACAAAAAGCACAGTAAATAGCTGGCTCATTACATACTCTTTGAATTAACCAGGTAAAAGGCCAAGACCTTATGATCCAAATGATAAAACCTCCTGAACTTAAGGGGAAGATATTTTGTTGGCAGAAGGAAAGAGGTTTGAATTGCCAAGAGACACCAGAGCGTGAACATGTAGAAAAAGCCTGGAATTCAATCCTGTAATTGATTAATAGCCTATATTACTCCTACAGGGCAATTCTATATATCCAAGGGGGAGACCACACTTACAGAAAGCTGAAAAAAGTAATTACCATTATGTGTATTGTGACTTTATGTAAGGAAGTATAAATACAATTGTGTTTCTTTTTAATTTAGATGACTGAAAGTATTGATTTAGAAAACACAGCTCATCTAGGACTTGAAGTTTATTCTTTGACTGTCAGGGTGCAAGATATTGGCTGTCCTAACTACTCAAGTAAGTATCCCTTTTACATTTCTTTTGATATCTTCCTGTGCTGTAACAGCATGGAGAGAAGAATACCATATGTATTTTGAATATGCGCATGAGAAAATTTTGCAGCCATACTTAACTATGATTTAATCTTCTGTTATATTTCCAGATATCATCTACATTTACATCAGGATAAAGCCAGTGAATGAATTTTTTCCAGTCTTCAGTAATTTATCATATGAATTTAATGTCCCAGAAATTACTAAAGGTACAATAAGTAGCACCTACATGATAGAAATAATATTGTCATGTTGATAAGTACCTTTTTGCTCCAAATGGATTTTCATATATTTGAATGAGGAGAATGGCTCAAATTTCCAGTTCAACTGGGGTCTCACTGTACAACCACCTACTACCCTTAAATAGACAAAACTGGCAACAACTCCAATTGTACAGATGGAAGCTGAGACACAGAGAAATTCAGCGATTGCACAAAAAATCTGTGACAGAGCCAGAAACTGAACTCAGATGTCTTGTTTTAGACCATCTTTCTGCTCTTGCTAAATTAGCCTTTTGGAGGGACTGTGATGGTGCAAAGAAACCTCTGTAGACTGACACAGACGAGTGAGGACTCCCTTGGCCCAGGCATGGTGCAGGATGGCCTCCCCACTGTCCCTTTAGACCCAACTCACCTCAGGTGCAGTGGGTGCCCTGGAGATGGGGTGGGATGGGAGTGCTCAGAGGGGGAGGCTTCACTCATCCAGGCAGCAGCCAGAGCAGCTAGCTCCTCGTGCCTGGAGCCAGGGTCCTTCCCATTCCTGCAACAGCTCAGGACCAGCACCTGCAAACGTGGCCTTAAAACTGAATTTGCTGAAACTGCTCACATGCTTGACTCCCACCTCAGCACCCTTCCTGTCCCCTGGTAAGTCCTGCATCTCATGAGTTTGCAGAGCAGTGCCACGGCATCTTGCCTCCTTGGTAATCCTCATGTGCCAGGTGCAACTGCTGGCCTGCTCTGTACTGTACTGCTTGGGGCACAGAGGAGATGGCATGGGAATGGCATCTTCTCCAGCTTCAGCCTCTCCCTCATACAACCCAATGTACCAAACACAGGCCTTTTGTCCCAGGACCTCACTTAATGGCTTTATTCTGTTGGCTGAGAAAAAATTGAGAGGTCTGTTAGATACATGCTGGATAAATCTTGACCCTCATTCTAGAGTTCCTAGGGTCACAGAAAAATTGAAGATGTAAGGGACCTCTGGGGGTCTCAAGTCCAACTCATACTCAAAGTGAAGCTAGTTTCAAAGTTAGATCAGGTTGCTCAGGGCCTTATCCAGCTGAATTTTGAAAATCTCCAAGGATGGAGACTCCACAGTATCTCTGAGTCCCTGTTCCAGCTGAGCAACCTTCATTCCAGGTAATTTTACCTTGCACCCAGCTGGAATTTCCTATGTTGCAGCTTGTGTCTGTTCTCTGTTGCCCTTTCACTGTCCCCTTCTGAGAAGAGTGTATCTTGCTCTTCTGTATTATTGCCCTTTAGGTAGTGGAGCAAAGCAATTAAATCCCCCCTCATCTTCCCTTCTCCAGCCTGAACAAACCCAGCCTCATCAGCCTGTCCTCCTGCATTCTCTGCTCAATCCGCTGACATTTTAGTGGCCCTTCCCAGCCTTTCTCCAGTTTGTTAGCATCTCTCTTGTACCTGGGCCCCCAAACTGGTCACAGGTAGCTTTATGAGTGCTGAGCAGAGTGGAGTAGTCACTTCCCACCATGTGCTGGTAACACACTTGTTAATATAGCCCCAGTATGTGGTCTCCATTCCCCCAAGGGTGCCCTGCTGGCTCATGTATAACTTGTCCACCAGGGCCTGGGGTCCATTCCTGCCGAGCTGCTGCCTGCTCAGTCAGTCCCAGCCTGCACTGACACATGGGCTTGTTCTGGCCCAGGTGCAGGACTTTGCACTTGTCTGTGCTGAGCTCCACAAGTCCTGTTGGTCCACAGCTCCAGCCTGCTGGACCCCTCTGAAAGGCAGCCCTATCCTCCAGCATGTCCAACACTGCCCCAGGCTGCTGTTACTCACAAACCCCAATGACCACGTCACCAGGGAAGACATCCAGCTGCATCACTGCATCTGAGTGGAAGCCGCCCATGAAACTCCAGGAGATTTAGCAGCCAGATAATCTAGTATCTGCTTGAATTCATCGAATTATTCTGGCCAGGGCAGGCTCAAAGCACAGGTGAAGGCAGCTGTGGCTATGGTCAGCAGACCTGTGGGTCTATTGTGCTTCTGTGTCTATTTGCCTAAGCCAGGAGGGAGGGGGTGGAGGGCGGAAAAGGCATGCTTCAAGCAGCCCCGCCAGCCTGCCCACAACCTCCTCTCCCTTGCCGTGGGCAAAGGAGCAGGCCCAATTTTCCAGCCCTCACCCTCAGCTCTCTGCTTCCTTCTCTGGTCAGGAGGACCCTGCCAACGTCCACAGGTCTGCAAAAATCACTCCTGCCTGCCCCGTGGAGAAGCTATCATCAGACACTGCTGAGTACCCTGAAGCTGCAGCATGGCCTGGGAGGGAGCTGGAGAGACTGGGGAGGCTGGGGTCAGGGCTGGCTCCTGGGGGTCTGCCTGGCAGAGGGACCCTGGGAGCCATGGCCCCTGCAGGAGCCAAACTGCCAGGAAAGCAAGGAGGGCTAGGGAGGGACAAGGAGGCATAGGACAGCCAGTCAGCAATGAGAGGACCCCAACCTTCAGGTGTTCATACCAGTGCCTTGCATTGCTCAGCAGCCTGTTGTTCTTGCCCAACTTTTATTTCTTTCTACACTGTTTCCCAGTGGATACGATGCAGCGAATTTTGTGGCGTTTCCTATTCTGTATGCGTCTCATACCACTGACATGTACCTTAGAAATATAATATTTGAAACCCATCTGTGACATGGATATGTCTGTAAACCTCTCTGTGTCAGCCACAGAACTTTGCTGGATACAGAGACTATCAAGAGAAATGTTTTTTGGACTCAGACTGCCTTTTATTTTGTGCTGAGTTGGCATTAACAGGGTGCTTGTTATTGCTGTACCAAACAGGAGCCAACAGTTTGCAGTAAGGCTGGAGTTCAAAGGGTCAGGAAAGAAAAAAAAAATGCCAACCCTTTATTTACATCCTCCTTCTCTGTTACTCTGTGCATGTGCATCCTGTATATCCTTGGGTCATGTGGATGCATTTAGCATTGAATCAGAGGTGGGTGTGCACAATCCCATCTTCGTTCTCACAGTTTACAGCACTGCCATTTGTAGTTTGCTTCATAAATGCTCGGCACAATGGTAATTCAAACCGCCTTTCAAACACCTTGGAAGGAACAGTAGCAATTGCTTTTCAAAGCAGACAAAGAGCCTTGTTCCTCCAACAAAGCCAGTGCTGGGGCTGCCACAAGGCAGGAGTTTGTGCTTGTCTGTGCACAGCTTGGGGTGGCCCTCACCACCGGAGCACTTCTGTTGTGGTTCTCTACAGACTCCTTGTGTTTTGGTTTTTATTGCTAGCAGGCAAGCCCATACACGGGGGAGCCATAGCACAGCACGGTGAACTAGTATTTCTCACACCTTTGCTTTACTTTTTTGGGGTGAAAAACTCTAAAACAAATCTTTAGTTCAGTTTCATCAAGTTTTGGTTGGAACAAGTACTCTGTACTTCCCTTTCCTTAAAATGTTAATGAAATATGGATTTTCTGTCTCTCAGTTGGATCCAGCATTGGAAGAGTGAAAGCCAGAGACAAGGACTGGCCGCCCAGTGTCATCACTTATTCCATTGTAGCTGGAGGAGGTATCAGGGATTACACAAATATCTTCTGGATCAGCCCAACCAAAGGAGATGTGAAGATTTTAGCTAGATTAGACTATGAAACAACTCAGAAACACATTCTCACAGTACAGGCCTCAGACCAAGAGAAGACTGCAACAGCATCTGTGAGTAAATGCACTCTACTTCTTCACTTTATCTATATTTTTCTCTCTTCTTCCTGACAAGAACAGTAGGCAAAGCACTTTGGTCTGTAAAAGGCAAGTCCACCCCTGCACAGAGCTGTATATTAGTCAGATGAAATAGGTAGTGTTCACTCAGTCTTGCTTTATTCCTTACAAAAAAGAATTATAGTAACATTTTTGTATTTTTAACTCTGTGGGCTTTGTTTCTCAGTCTTTTTTTCTTGTTTCACCTGGGCAGTGAAATTTTTTTCTGTGTCCTAGACAATTTAAGATATTCTTTTTGGCTACATATGTACTGGAAAAAGGAAAGGATCTTGAGGCCAGGTAGCACAACCTAATCTTAGCCATGCTTAGTGCCAAGTCCTTTTTGGACCTCGTGCAGTGCCCCTTGGCCCTCAAACATACTTTTGATTTTGCATGTGACATTTTTTCACTGCGAAGTGCCCAAAGTAATGCGAGAATCATGTTGCAGCCCATCAGAGTTGTGTTTTCATGGGGTAGGACAGAGGGGATGTGCTGCATACCTTAGGGATGGGATGAGGGCTTGGGTAGCCTCTTGGGGTAATGTCAGAAGGCCCACCCAGTACAGTTGTGTCCACGTGGCCTACTGGGGATGGACCTTTACACGTGCCTTCCCCTGACCATGATCTAGTTTTGTCCCTAGTGGTGCTATCTGGCAGGAGCCAAGAACATGCCAGGGACCATGATAACATTAAACAGTAGGATTTTTCTCAAGTTTGCTGCCCAGACCTATTTTAGTCAGATGAAAAAATACAGACAGTATATCCACAAAGGTATTTTACAGTCACTTCTTTCAAAGAATCCCAGTGTCCTTCTCATACAGACTCCTTTTTACTCCTTTTCATGTCTTCTCCCTCATGACTGCCTTACATTTGATTTTTGCACATCTGTTGGGGGGGGATACACATACTAGGCCTGCTTTCTATTCTAGCCAAGCACCACCCATGGAGATGCTAGGTGGGAGGTACTTAATTTCTTTATCACCTATAATATTTCAAGGTGATGATTAAGGAAAATTTAGCATCAGGAGCTTACAATGATGACAAGTTTATCTGTTGTGTGTTAAAGACTAACAGACATTAGAGGAAAGAGCTTTGAGAAGGGTAACTTTTTTCTCTCAGCCAGCTAATCCCAGCTGACATTAAGCACATCTGGCGCTACCTGGGGTACTCCCAGCCATGCAGAAGGCCATTACCAGCATTTTTCTCTCACTGGGAACAATCAGTGTATAAGAAGTCTTCCTTCCTTCTATGGATCACACTCTGAATTATTATTAAATATGCTAAGAAGCCTAACTAATGACTGTGAAGCAATTTGAGAGCTTTGAAATGAAGTTTAATGAATACGTGGTACTATTATTATTTCTCATTCGTACTATGACACACTTCAGGTAATTCAAATAGTCAGACACATCAGATTGAAACCCCCATGGTTTTGGAAGATGGTTCAGATTAAGGAACCTCTTCCCAGAAGAGTGCTGATCACAAGAAGAATTGAAGGTCAAATGATCACAGAGGTTTTCTGGTGGAAACTAGATTGGAAGGGAGGTTCATTGCTCTTCAACTGCTGTTGATCCAAAGAGCAAAATGGGCAAAGCCAAACAGTTTCTGAAGTTAATAAAATTCTGGCTCAGCACAGTGGAGGAGCTTCAGCTTGCTATTGCTCTTTTCTTTCAGGTAACTGTCAATGTTTTGGAAGTAAATGATGAAGAACCAGTTTGTTCACCCAATTTCTATTCATTTCAAATCCCAGTCAGCTTAGCTGTTGGGACCAATATTAATGGCTTCAGGATTGAATGTCAAGATCATGATTCTGATCCCAGGTCTTTCCGTTACTTCATTAATGAAGGTACTGTGTCATGGTGTGTGAACTGGGAGCATTGCAAAAATTAGTGAATGCTGATAGTTTGTTTTGATTCATAAATAAAAGTCTTGCACAGTTCATGTGCTACGTCTCATGGAGGGCTAGTTGTGATCCACAAGTTTCACACATCATTACTTAGTTAATTACTTACTTGCTTACCAAAAGAGATGTCTCTCCACAAGTTGGCTACTGGTGCTACCACCTAGAACCATTCCCTTGCAAGACTGGATTGCCTACATGTTAATTAATTGCCAATTAATTGCATAATTGAGAAGGACTTCAGAAGAATGAGCTGGAATGATATGCAGGGTCAAATTTCACTTCCAATTACAGCCGAGTAGATCTTGAGAAAGGATGGTGGGTTCTGTTACTCTGCATACCTCACCTTTAGTTGCTGGTACACCATTCAAAACAACTGAGCAAACCTGCATGTCCTAGGTCCATGCTGTATGCGTTAAAACCCCATTTTAAGACTGTGTGTTTGAACCTAGTAATCAACTGCATCCCCTCAGAGAACTGCTACAGTATGGGATGATGCTCAGCTTCACAAAAAGGTGAAGGCACTCTCTCTTAGGGCAATTTCTTTTTTTGTTGCTGAGGTGACTGCTGAGAAGGAGGGAGCAGATTGTCCAGGTGCCAGTAAAAAGCTGTGAGCATAAAAAAAGAGAACCTCTGTCCTATTGCAGCCCCTTAACACCGCAGAGGACCTCTGCAGCAGTGGTATTTACGCATGAGCCCATACAACGGCTGTGTTTGTATCAGTAAATCAGGGTCTGGCCATAGGTCCAGTATTGACCCACACTGCTGAAGCATTAAGTTTGATTGCTGGCATGATTTTGGTGTATGCCAAGCAGTACATTCCCAAAGAGATCCTGGGCATTGCTGAGGAACTCGGGACTTTGCCCAGCAGGTGCTCTGTATGGGCTAACCAGAGTGAAGGCTCAGGGGTTTGGCTATATGGACATGAGCTGTGCCATGCAGTTGGCCTCTGAGCCACAGAGCAGCCCATGGCCCATTTTGTGTTGTATGATAGACATGGCCTTCAAGGTCACTTCAACTCTGGAGCTCTATGGGGCAAGAAGAGCAAAACCAAAGCACATCTGGTGCCTTTTCATGGCTCTAATCTCTCCTGTGTCTGCTTGGAGCCTAAGAGCCGGAGCTCGTCTACCTGCAGCCCAGGCCACTAGCAGATCTCCAGTTACACGGACAGAAGCTGCAGGGGCTGAGGGGCCAGCATCACTGAACTCTCCTCTCTGTCCCCACAGTGCAGACAAAGCCCTGGAGGCAATTAATGCCCCCCGAGTCATTAGCTCTCTTCTGGGGGACCTGTTCAAAGGCCTCAGCCTCTGAGCAGAGGGAGAAGCCATGGAGAGGGGCTGGAGGGGCCTTTGGAGACACTGGTGGTGTCCATGCGGCCTAGGGGCCACTACAGGCACACCCCAGTAGCAGGAAGAGGCCCACAATAGCGTAGGGTCCTCACCCCAGCTGGGTGCTGCTGCTTCTGGGTGCTCTCCAGGATGTAAGGGCATTTCGTGCAGTTCGTGCAGGCAGGATGTGCAGGGAGGGCGCAGTCCCCCTCCCGGCTCTGAAGGCTCTCGAGGATAACTCTGCTAGGGGTCCTTGTCTTCCTGGGAGAGGACCTAGCGATGGTTTCCACTCGCGCGAAAGCCGTCGCCAGAAGGACTGTGGCGAGCCAGACGGAGCCCCAGCACCGGCATGCAGCTGTCCGGGTCTCCGGCTGCAGGGAGTGCCTGAGCCTGTCACTCCTCCCGGAGGGCAGCAGGGACAACTGCTGCCTTCGGTGCGACCGGGTGGACGATCTGCTCAGCCTGGTGGCAGAGCTGAAGGAGGAGGTGGAAAGGTTAAGGAGCATCAGGGAGTGTGAGAGGGAGATAGGTTGGTGGAGCCGCACCCTGCCCTCCCTGAGGCCAAGGCAGCAGGCGGAGGCTCCACAAGCGGCAGAGGATCCCCTCNCAGGGGGAGTCGGTCAGCCTCACGCATTAGGACTGCCTCCATTAAGAAGAAGAGG
>WAAD01013072.1:3126-20243 GCA_013389945.1 Fregata magnificens
CAGCCTTACATGGCTTTACTGTTTTATCACGTTCTCTTTAATGTTCTCCATCTAGTTACCAAGGCTCTACTTCATTTTAAAGATCTGATTCTCTGCAGTCCGTCCATAGCTCTGACTGCAGTCATCTCAGTATTGTGACATTTTTTCCTTCTTGCATAAACTAGAATGTCAGCAGCTAAATTGTTCACTGAAGGTTTAGCAGAAAAAGCAGGATGAACACTTCTGCTCTAAGCATCCAGCTGTTAGACAGGCAGACACTGGGCAAATGAGATTGATTTTGTGAAAGCTGTAATATCAACTTTTTATTCCCCTGCAAAATGGTCTATTTAAGACTATTTATAGTCACAAATGCTCTATTTATGGACAGTTCGTCTTACTGAGGATAATTCAATTTAACATCTTGAAATATATGTGAAGAATAGAGGGAAAATTTATACTTTGTGCAGTCAGCAAACATTTGTACCCTGCAGACAGTAAATCAGATGCATCATACTGTTTCTCCTTTTCTGGCAAGTTACGAAGAAACAGGTCAAGAAGTGCTGGCAGCCAGCACAACCTTTTAGACCTAGGTAGCTGGTAAAGTACTACCTGGATTCTTCAGTTCTTGTCAGGGAAAAGAAGTAAGATTTGGTACTGTCTGATTTGTGCTGATTTGAATTAAGTTCTCCAGTTTCTGCTGAGGGGGCAGAATCTCCTCTTTGTTTTACATGCTTACAGCTGCACCGCCAAGGACCTAGAAGTTTGAGATTTTAACATTTGGCCCTCTCATAAGTATCATGAAATATTAACCTCCTTGTGTGCCTTCTTGTGAAAATACAAATTATCTGGATTAATATAACCATATAACCTCAGAACCTGTTACACTTCAGCACTAATAGAAGTTAATCACAGATGAGGTGACTGACTGCAAAGTTTGTTCAGGTAATGTTGTTCTACCATGCTGCTCTTAAGCACTCCTGCATCTGACTGTTTTCAGGCATATATTATCTCCTGCTTAGGACGGAAGTCCTTAAGTGGCAGGTTGAAAGTCATTTCCCCCTGAACCATATGCTACGTTAATGGTGACAAGTGGGAGTGAGGAAATATGCCTCTGTTGCAGTGTTAGAAAAAGCACTAGTTTTCTGTGTTATGGGCTCTTGTTTCAAAATGTGCTTAACAAAAAGAATCAGAAAATCCAAGAAACAGGACACATGGATGATCTGCTTTTTGGTATCTCTTTTCTCTTTAAGGCTCCAGGGAATTGGAACAAGAGACTAAAATCTTCGAGTTTTTTATATTGCTTCCAGAGGAATTGTTTTGCCTGGCTGGAAAGGTGTAATTTAAAGGTCTACTTTGTGGTCCTGGCTATTTAGTCAGTAATGTGTATGTTCTCTATCTTCCAATGAGTCTTTGCACATGCTCAGAAATGTGTGTATCCAGTGACTTGATTCACCTTGAAATTGAAAGGTAACCTTTCCATCTTAAAATTTAGCTTTTAATTGATGTTTCAAGCTTTTCCCTTCTTTGAACAGGAAAAACTTTTCTAAAATTTTCTTGCAAGAGAAATTACTGGTTTTTGTTGGGAATGATTTTTAGTAAGATTCCCAGTAAGAAATCACTTTGTAACATTTTGAAGCCCCTTTTCCTTCGCCTTGTCTTACAAAATGGTGTCTTTCATTCTAAAACCATTTTAGCATACCAATGAACAGATTGTGCGTTACAATGTACTTAAATTTGTCCCTTTAGTGGCAGTAATGCTGAGGCCATAGGGCAGTAACAGTGGTGGATTTTGCTGAGGATGAGAAATGCCCATATGCATAATTCAGACTTGAGTAACCTCCAAGAAGAGTGTAGAACCTCTAAAAGAAGGTGTTGGAGTGACTGAGTTAGCCATTTCTGAACTTACACGGGGAATTTTTGGTTAGGTTTATTCCAGGTCTTCCCTAGGGTTTAGTCAGCGCAGAGGGTGGGGGAAGGAGGACGAGGCTATAAATACAGGTGTTAAGGACTGATTGCTGGGATGGAGTGAGAGAGAGATCTCCCAATATGTGTTTAGGATACAGATCTGTGACAGTGGTAGCTGAGGAGACTAAGCAACTGTTTTCTAAAAGCATGTACTGCTATTAAGGTTCAGAAGCTTGCGATTCCTGTTTGTCAGCAAAATTTCCAAATGTTTAGATGGGTGCAGAGCTGTGGTTTGCTTACAGAACTGCATTTAGTGACAGCAGATACTTAAGGTAAGCTTGAAAACTTAATGTTCCTGGTGTCCCTCCTCTCTCTTCCTTTTTTTTTCTTCTACTCCCCCGCAAACCCCTGTGCTTTTTGTATGCGTTAGTGCTTATTTTTCTATACAATTTTTATGGTAAGCTTTTGCAAGTTGCTTGGCAACTATTAATTCTCATTTGTGAGGAGTTTGCATACAACAATCGCGGGCTTTAAAGTGTTTGTAACAATCTCAGAAGAGAGTCGTGTCCAGGAAAGAATCCTGACTTTCATACGGTGAGGCTTACGTGCCGGTTAGAAAGGCTCTTCTGTGAGTGCTTACTTTAGCACAACATCTGCTGACCAAGATAGTTCTTGCAAAGACAAAGATACGTTTTTAGTGTTTAAAACAATGATGACAATTAAATCAAAGGAGTTGGTGAGACTCCTTGCCTAATATGGGGAACGCTGGATTTCTCCTTGCTTGTTCTTCAGTCCTGTAGCACAAGGAAATGATAGGGATTTGGCCAGTACAGCCGTGACTCAATCTTTATTCAGTAGGAGCTTTGCTGACTGCTGGGAAGAGACTATGCCCTGCCTCTGGCTTGATTCCAACCTTCTGCTGAAACACTTCTCCCAGTGAATGGCTCTTATGCTTACTCTGTTCCCAGAAGACCAAGAAATGCTATTTCCCACTTGTTTTAATAGTGAAGGATTTAATAGGAATTCAGTCTTGACATCAAAAGACCATACTACCAGTTTCCTTGGTGGAGGTAGGAGGTCTTGGTACTTCAGTTGTCTGTTCTTATTTACATCCATCCCTCTCTGCAAGTGGTCTGACTTTCACCCAAGTTGGCAATGGGGAACTAAGATGATTTGCTTTTTGGTGGTCTTTGGAGATACCCGCACAACATATGAATGTTGTTTGCTCTCTATACACACTGATTAATTGTGTCAGCTTATGATTTCTGTAATTCTGAAGCTTGTGCTTCCTTATCTTGTAGCCCCACTCTGTCATATTTAAAACTGGTTTGAAAACTCCTTGGGGCAGTACAAAACCACCTGTAATTAATCATGTCAAGCATCTAGCGTACATCCAGTACAAGATAAATGGCAATATGCAGTATCAGTTGGCACTCATAGGGACATCATGATCTGTGAAGCTATGCTTATCGGAGGGTGACAGTAAAGAATAGGGGGGGGTTGCCAAAGCAAAGTCTACAGATCATGGTTTTGCTTATACCAGTCCCTCTTCTGAAGTTTCTAAGGACCTTAAGGCTCTGCAGTTGCCATTAGGCAACTTTCAGAAACACTATCTTCACTACAAAAGCAGCCAGCTGTGGGATTCACCGAGGATCTGTAGCCTTTATACACTTAATTCCCTGGATGCTGCAATGTGATCCATAAGATATACAAGCTTTCACAGTTATTGTATTTTGTTGGCTCTATTGAAATTATACATGTAGGTGATGTTAGCTGTGATATTTCTCTCAGAGGAATACTGATAATTATTAAACATAGAGCACTTTTTGAAAATACCATATGTGTTGGGAATATACCAGGGCCTGGATCCCAAAGGAATTTGGGCTGCAATATCCCTTTGAACTTAACCGAATTGGGCACCTACCTAAATATCTTCAAGAATTTGAGCCTTGAGCCCATAGGACATTTTACTCCTGCAGTGCATGTAGCCTTGGGGAACAGCGTTTAGCTTTCAGAAGAACTTCTCTCCTGTAGGGTGAATTAAACCAAACAATATTTTATTCTTGTAAGACACTCTTTTTTCCTAAAGGAGAAAGAATTTAAAGCCTTTAGCAGTGCAAAGCACAGAGTTAGAAGTATCAAAGGAGAAAGATAAGGATAGATGATTTCTTTGACAGTTTTGTCTCCCTGCTGTGCCAAGTGACAGCCAACACCTTATTTTAGAGGAAAGCTTCCATGCTGAAAATGGTGGCACAGAAATTCTTTCGTTTGGCCTGATCCAAACCACAGCTGATCCTGGTGATGCTGCATGCTGATGGCAATTTAAAGTATTGTGGATCCTAAGATGATAGGATTCATTTAAGGGCCACCATAGCCAAGTGGGGCCAATGTGACTTTTTCCTTAACAATTTAAGTAAATAATGGTTTGAGTTATTTATTTACATGTTTATTATTTTGAATGGTATTTTGTGAAACAAAAAGTTAGTATGATCTATTTACTGTTAACCTGATTCTGATGGACAGTTTGGCTCTAACGCTGTTCTCTTAAAATTACAAAGCAGTTTTAATGGCTGAATTTACTCATGGGAAAGTTAGATTTAGTTTTAGAAGAGCACAGCAAAAAGCACTCCTAATGAAATTAAATCTCTGGTCTCATCTGGCTGTGTATCTGGAAATACTGCTAAATTCAGCATTTAGTCATGGGAGAGTAAATTATTCTAATTTTATTTATTGATTGGAGCAATGCTAGGTTGAACTAATATCATATTAAATTCTTGTACTGTTCGGCATTGATGTAGTGTTTTGGAAAAGCACAGATAGATAAATATGTAGGTGTCTTCTGAAATTCTGAAAGATCGATTTTTAGACTGTTTTACAGACCTTGCCAAATTAACTTATGCAGTCATAAAAAAATGTTTGCAGAGGCAGTAGTCATTAGGACTATCATTGAAGGTTTTAGAGTTATAAAAGGACACTTACTACCTGTTTTTAAAATATATCCTCTGTCATTAGAATTTTTTTCACAAAGAATGCAATGTATACAGGGAAGGATTATGTATGTAAATACAGAACGTATGCTTTGAAGTACGCAATTTTTGCTGCTGGACTATTAGAAAAGTCCATGGTTGAGTGCCCTGATTGAGACCCTGAGAGGGGATTGGAGAAAATATTATGGAATAACTTTTTCCCCATATGTGAAAACGTGGCAAATCAATAACTCTCCAACTGGGTTTGAATAAAGATGCATCTATGTATGTTCTCATAATGAAAGTTTGATGCAACCTAATTGTTTCTGTGTGCCTGTTTCCACTTCATTTTTCAAGCTGATGTAAAGAATCTTGAATGTTAAATGGAGAGAGCAGTTTGTTGGTCACAGTTTTGAAGAGACGGGTACGTTCTTAAAATCATGGTTTTTTTGTGGAATGTACTTTGCTAAGCAGCAACATTTGCTTATTTACTTGGATAACCATATATGAATCCATAGAAAATTGGGGAAAAAGCCCCAAACACAAAACCAACCAGCAAATGCTGAAACCTTACAATTTTTTTCTACTTTTATCTTTTTCACTACAATAGAAAGCAGCAGGCAACTAAAGAGGGCCATGATCAAAGAGTAGGATGCCAGCAAGAGAACAGAACTGCAAGGTTTTCTAAGCAAGAGATCCCTTCTATTCTGCCTGCAGACCCGGTGACTTCCTAAGCATTGAGCATGTGTGTTTCTTTTGGCCTGACTTGTCAGCTTGAACTGTTGTTATATTGAATTATTGGGCAGCCAAATCAAAGGTGTGATGATACAGTAACACTACAGTTAAAACTCAGTGCATAGCAAAGGTAGTAAACCACACTAACTGGTTCTATTAATAGTAGTAATTCTAAAATAAATATTACATTATTACTACTTTTTATTTAGTACTATACTAAAGTACTAAATAATATCATATATAAAATAAATAGTAATAAATAAATTTTAAAATTTCACATTCATGAAAAGAGTATACATTTTCCTTGGTACACTAGTGGCAAATCTGACTGATGCTGAAGTTGCTGAGAACTTCTTCTTGAATTTAAGTAGGACCTGGAGTTGAAACCTAGCTACCTACTATTTAGTTCCTGTAAAAACTGAGTCAAGTTTTTCAGTATGTGATTTAGGTCTGCCAACACATTTATTTTTAAATAAAAAAATTAAAAATAATTTTTAAATAAAAAACTGGGCTGCTGTTCTCTGGATTGTCTTCACTGGAGGTATACTAAGGCTGATGCTGCACAGAGCACTGTGGTAGTGAGCATGATTGGGTTATCTCTGAAGGTGAGAGATAATGTACCACATGGGTAAGTCGTGCTCTCAGGGGGAGGAGGCAGGCTGAACAGCACTGCTGGGGTCCTGGGGTGCTTCATACTCCCTCTCGTACCTGCCTTGCAGTCAAAGCGCTGCCTTGTGCAGCTTAGACGTATGCATTCTGAATTTAAATACCTGGTTAGTGAGGAGTAGGATGGCAGTGATACAGGACTTTCTCATCTTTAATTGTGAACTTGCTTTGTCTTTTTCTTGATCCATTAGACAGCCTGGCAAGCCTGGGACCAGGCTGATCCAGACGGCCTAGCCTAATAAATTCTGAGACGGGAGAGTTTTCCATGTATCTGCAACAAACACTGCATCTCTGGCTGAGCCACTTTATAATCACTGCCATCTAATCAGTGCTGCTTTTCTAATCTAAAAATGAAGGTTTCCTGTTTGCTAAAAAATTAGCAATTCCAGTCAGACGTTTTATGTTAACCTACAAGAAACAGATGACTTAGCATGTGCCAGTTTTTGGTCAAACAAAAGTGATTGCGGAAGTTACCGTGTGATGTGGATTCTGGTTCAAGCTGATCGTTAAGGTGGATGTGCTTAGCCAGACCTTTCCCTATGCAATGACCTTCCCCCCCAAAAAATCAAATGGTTTTAAACTTACTTAAATAAAGGATTTATTGTAATAAGTAGAGGTTTTTAAAAATGTATTAAGAAAAATTTGAAATGACTTTCAAAGAGAGGAGAGATAGGAAAGGTTTATACACTATTTTCCCAGGAATGACTTTTCTAAGATGTGATTACTCTGCCTGTTTTTCTTTCCTTCAACAGGATAATTACAGACAGACGTGTTGGGATAAACTCCTCTATGTTTAGGAAGCATTCAAACACTATAATGTTATGTTTATGGAAAGCCTGTAAATTAGCTGTGAGCACTCCAGAAATCATCACTGTGGCACAGCACACGTGGGGTTCAACACCCACAAACAGGCTTTTCTTGCCGCAAATGACTTTTTTGTTTGTCTCAAATGAGGATCCATGCACTATGCGTCATTTGGGAGCTATGTCTCTCTTCCGCTTCTAATTAAAACAACTCATTTGAAAGAGGAGGAATTTAATTTTCTCTTAATTATTTGTAAAAAGCCCAAAAGTTATTTCTATCATAGCCTTTTAATGACAGAAGAAAATGCTTTCCACAAAACAGCAAGGTTCCTCACCTGAGAAAGCATCATGCCAGGAGATTTTAAAGGGATCCCTCACAGATCTGGAAATTAAGGATTCATCTTTTTTTAGTCTTATGGAAGAGGTATGCACACTTTTTGTTACAAAGAGACCGATACTTGCTTTCCTTTAGCAAAAGTGAATGCTTTCTATTCCTGGGTGTCAAGAAGCTAAGCACTTGGATATTGTGGGGCTTTAAATTTAAATTTGGAATCTCAGATTTTTCTAAGCCGAGATTTGTCATGTATGGAAAACAGCGCATGCCATATCTGCACAGATGAAAAAGTGGGCTTTTTTTTTCCCCCGCTTATTGTTTATATATACCAATTTGCAAGTTTTTGTATGCATTTGTAAAATCTGGGAATAAAAATGTGTTTTCAGTAGTTTAACTCAATACATGAATGATAATATGGCATTTCCTGGTCAAGAAACTTTAGAATGTGTTTGGGTTATGTTTGGAAGCTGTTATGAACATATGCCAGTTCTGGGATAATCCTGCCATAAAACTCCAGTAGTCCCTGCCGCCACCCCCGCCTTCTTCTGGTGACACTATCTGGTCTTTTGGATCATTTTTTCCTGAGACAAGTTTGAATAGTTGAATGCCTCTGAGATCGTTAGTCGTGATGAATGTGATATATTGATCATAAGAAAAAGACCTCTGTACTTTGGAGAAACATATTCCTAACTTGATAACGACTCTACTAGGATCCCTTGTAGATCTAGAAATTAAAAAATCATTTAGGTTAAAATATTATGAAAAGGCTTGGGTAATTTGTAACAGGTAGTAAGATGGGTATTTGCTTTCCTTTTATTATTAGAAGTGCAGGTTTTACAGCCATGGATGTTGACCAGCTGTAGAACTGTTTGAGATTGTGGATCAGGTCTTGACTGTTTTAGGATTTTGCTTCTGGGAAACTGCTAGAAATATTATTCTGGAAATTGATGAAATCTTTAATTTCTTACCAGTGCTAAAGGAAGGAACATCCCTGCAATCTTATGTGTGTATTTGTATGCTTGATCTGCATGATGTGTTATGAAATTCGCTACTCCTTTCTGTAGTGTTTCATCAGTCTGCCTATGTGCAAGCGTAGTAAAGCTAAGTTAAATTTCTGTCAGTACATAGAGTATTACTGACATGAGAGACAGGGATGAAAGCACTGTGGAAGAATTGTAGCCTGAAGAAAATTTCAACCAGTCCACTTTCATTAACTTTAAATGGCCTTGGCAAGTCTGAGGGGTAATCTGGAAAGAAACTTGGAAGGCAGCAGGACTGAGGAAAGGGGATTGGGGTATGAAGAGGATTTGTGGCCCGCATTGGAGAAGGAACACACAGAGCTCAGAACATGACCTGGGTTCTGAAAAAAAACCAGACAAGCAAGCAACAAAATGCTTTATCACTGCTTACCTTCATCACAAGTCTTCGAAACATTCATTTAGATGAGTATTGCTATTCTAGTGCTTCATTTGGCTGATGGGTAAATTACAGGTAATGTTCTTCTGGTAGTAAGTGAACTAGAAATCTCTGTTCTTGCCCTCTACTGGAAAATAACTGAAATAGTTTTGGCATTATAAAACTTGCTTGATTAAAATAAAGTCTAGTACTTAAGATTTTAATCACTAAAGCAGTAAACGTCCTTGGTTCTGCATTGGTTTCATAGTTTCTTCAAATTACTCATCAACTATTAAGGCACCACTTAGTATGATGGAGTCAGTATGACAGGAGGAATATGTTGTTGCTGTGTGTATATAAGTGTGTATATAAACATACAGGTATTTTGGGGTGTATATATAGGGATTCTGTCTGTGCATTGTATATATTATACGTGTTATTGTTCATGTTTTCTATATGCAGTAGTTATATTATGTAACAGAGTCCACAAATTTGTTTTGAAACAGATTTTTATTATGTGGCCTCCAAATGCTGGATGTAGCTGTACCTAGATATATATAATGACGTGACTTGGAAAAGACTGAGAGTATCCTGCGGGGAATTGAACAGCTTTATGACCATTTAAAAAGTAGAACTTGGTCGAGGAACAGATTATTCCAGAGGTTCTTGTAGCTGTAGTCTTTACTGTTAATCCTATAACTCCAGTCAGCTGGTGTCACTTACTCATAACCCTCAAATTAATTGGATACTGGTGAGCATTCTGTTATGCAAGAGGGAAGCATGCTAATCATGCCTAATGAACTGTCATGACCTTATGTCGCAGTCATCACTAGTGCTTGTTCGGAAAGTGTATGCATTTCCTGAGCTGTTCTGATGGAAATCATATTTGTTATTCTTTTGGCTTGTTCTCTTCACGTAGTTTACCCAGCATGTTCAGTTGGTTGCATCGATTAATTGGTTGCATCGTTAGTATTTGTTCTTAAATATCCAGGTTTTCACATCTCTCTGCAAAGATATTAAAAAACAAAACAAAACAAAAAAGGCACTTCTTATGCTGGTCTGCATGACCAAAATCAGAAATATCAATGGATGGTCAGAGGCCTGTGTTGTCTTCTAGTGTAACAGCATTACTTGGACTATCTGTTCAGAATATGAAAAGATGATGTCATATCTGTATGCTGGACAGGAAGACCAAAAATGAAATAATTATTTGTTGATGTTAAGGTCTTAAGAGTGCAAAGCAGAATGAAGCTGAAGAGCTGATGTGTAATAAATTACCTGCAAAAACTGCATTAAATAAATGCAAAGCTTGCTTAAAGTGTTAGCCTATGTTTAATATTTCCAAATAGTCCCCTGATGCTACAGCTCAGAGGTAGAAAATATAAATCCTGAATATGAGTTTAAATGGGCAGACATGTGATTTTGAGATAGTCTGCCTGATCTGATTTTTTTCAATTGGAATGTGATATAATTTTTGCTTTGCAGTGAGTAATTTATATCATTACAAATGTCAGTGAGATTCTAAGCACTAGTGAATTTTTTAATGTCAATACAATCTCTGAATCTAACCTAAACTTTAGAGCTGTAATTAGTTTAATAAATTTCAATAATAGGAGACTAAGTGTATGGTCAGATAATAATTGCAGAAATAAGTTATTTCACTCCAGTCTGCATCCCTTGCTCCAGCCCCTGCAGTATTCAATACCATCCCTCTCCTTTGAGGTTACTGCTCTGGCAGCACTGAAAATCACTGCACAGCCCTCATCAACTTCAGAGCAGAGTTGGCCATTTTTAAGATGAATGAGACACAAGAGCCTGTTTAAGACAAGCTGACTGATTTTGCACTGAAACAACCAAGAAGTAGTCACATGAATCTTTCCTCCAGCTGCAGCACAAGGGTGACAGCTGCCAGTGGGGGGAAACAAATTAGAGTTCAAGAAAATGGGGGGGATGGGACACATCGGTTAAATAATTTTAAACATAGCTGGCTTTAATATTGATTAGCATTCATTGGCCTGAGAAATCTGAGCAAAGTCTGCAAAGCTCTCTGTTCTCATGATTTACATTTCCCAGTCTGTAGAATGGGAAGTACAGACCTTTTGCAATGGCAAAACATGTTAATGAGAAGGTCTTGGGGCAGTGTGCTCTCCCAAACTTTGATTAGAAGCTAAAATACTTCTTCAGAAGGTCTAGTGGTTGAATCGCATACCTTGCCAAGAAAGTAATGGTAGTTCAAATAATAATACAAAGACTAACATAGTTTGTAGAAAGTTCATTCAAGGGAGATGTCCTATGGTTAGCTATAAATTGGTAATGGTGTGACTGCTGCGCCTTCCCACAGCAGTTATTTAAAGATCACGGCTTACTTGTAATGATCTAGATTTGTCATCTGTCTGTCCCCATCCCCTCAATTTTTTATAGTACTCCAGTACATAGAAATTGGTCAACACACTCTTTCAAAAAACGTACATTAAGCCTTTGGTGAGTATGGGACCACATACTAGTCTCTGTGTAGAGACAGGGCTCTGAAAACCAGGTGATGAGAATAATAGACATTGACTTCTCTGATTTGTGTTGTGAAGGGAACAAATGACACTGATTTATGAGTATATAGCCAACTGAATCACATTTGCTAACTAAACTTTTACCTCTCTTAGTTATCAAATACCCTGAGTCTGTCTGGAGATGCTGAAGAATTTAAGTGCATGGGCCCCATCTTTCTGAATTGGGCAGGAATTTGTCCTAAGCTTTGCGGTAAATAAAAGTGCTCCTGTTTTCACAGAAACACATTCTTCAGCTGCTGCTTGGTGGGGGTGGGAAGAGGTCTGTGTTAAAGGTGTTAAAAAGCTGTGAAAATGTTTAAATAGTTTGGGCAATTACCTCATATTCAAGAGTAGGAATATGCACCTAGCTGTGGGCTTCATAATGCACCAGTGTGCATTTGACCAGTTCTCTGAAAGAAACTGAAGAGATGACAAAGTCTTCTCACATAGTGGTGTTAGCAGTCAGGCCCCATTTGTATCTCTTCTGCTTGTTTTCTGAAGAAACTACAATCATTTTTAGCGTTGTCTTCTCAAATTCTTCTGCTCATTGTATACCAATTTATATGAATGAGTTAACGAGAATATCCCTTATGCATCCATTTAATTTCCAAATGCACCAATGTATGTACAAATATCATTGCTCGGTTGAGCTCTCATTTTGATTTTAATAGTCTCATTTTCAAGTAATAATTTGAGTCCTACCTTATAAGCAGACAATACTTTTCCATATACACTTATTTCTGCCACAGCACCAAGCATCTGTATATTATTTTAATGATGTTATTTTTATTTATACTTAATTCTGTGCTTTGTGTTGAATTTTGCTCATGAATACTCCATAAGATCTGTTCTTTCTTGCGGGTCTAGGTGAAGTTGTAAGAAAAACAATTTTTCATAGAAAAAAAAAACAAATGGAATATTTTAACTGATCACCACAAGCTGTTTGATATTTTCATGGTAAGCAAGAAAATGTTAGTGTGTCTTGTTTCTGTGGAGTGACTGTATAATGATAAATTTAACTCCTTGATGAGATTGGTTGGGGAAAAAAATCAAAGGAAAATGTGCTGCTTAATCTCCTGGAGAGGGAGGAAGCACTCCGTGTGCAGAAGTCTTTCAGTGTACATAATTTTAGACATAGTATGTTTTACAGGTTTGATTTTTTCAGAGTACAATAGGAGTTACAATTTTTTCAGAGTTAATTTTTATTCCACAATCAGATGATATATTATCATTTGATACACCGAGATAAAATGAGTACAGATATATCCTGCATTATGGGTATGTGTAGCAACACATTATCATTCATAGGTAGTAGTAAAACCGCCTTTGGACCAGGCTTATGGTCACTTGAAAGAGGAGACTAGAAACTGTTTCTGTATGGATGGTTTCAAGACACTTCATTAGATGTGCCATTGTAACATGAGTTGTGCTAAATGATTCAAAGTATCACTGGGGATAAATAAATCTTCCGGGAGGGAAGATTTATAAGGAAATGTGTTATACTTGCTTATTCTAAGGCTGTACTCCTTATTACAAAGGAAACCTGTTATATCTTTGAGAATTGATAGCTCTTGAATTGCAACTTCTGTGAAAATGCCCTTTTATGATACGGTCATTGTGCAAATACAGTCTGAAGTGGCAGATTATTGCTGGCTAAGCTACATTACTAAGAATAATGGATAATTACTGCTGTAATTTAGTGAGTTAAACTTTTACTGGCCCTCATTGATTTTATTTAAAATCATGTTATTCTTAGTATTTGTTTAATAATAAGGATGGTTAAGAAAATGGGCTTTTGCAAATGGCATTCCTTAACTGTTTGTGATATGTCTCCAGTCACCTGTCACATAGTATAACTTCTGCTCTGTGCTTCTTTTTGTATTTTCTGAAAGAGAGTACGAATTCAACTGACAGAGGATTTTGTTTGTGTGTTCAAATGAAGGTGTTTCGTTTAAAATTGGTTAAAACTTTCATATGTAATATTTTTATCAAGAACTAGTTGTTGTCCAAATATTTATTAATAATACATGATTCACAAATAGTGAAACAAAATATCTCTGCTACCCATGAAAGAGTTAATTTGTTTTGCACTATTCATCTATTTCTAATGGTGTCTCCAACATGCTGAATGTTTGGCTCTGGCTCTGTGTCAGCTCTGGACAGCAGAACTGGTACAGGATGTGTTGGAAATAGCTGAGCTGTCACCAGAAATGGCTTCCAGAGGCAGCGCTGTAGATGTGGGATGCCTAGCAAGGTGCCTGTCGGGAGCAGGAAGCTCAGCCCATGGGTCAGTAGGTATTTCCATACCTAACTCTTCCTCTTTTGTGGTGCTTTCTAACATCTACCCTTCTTGTCCAGGCTTATGCTGAGGAACTGCTCACTTTTCAATGGATGGGATTTTGCTCCTCTCCTCCACTCATGTTATCCAAGGATCTTTGCCATAGCTCAGTAATTCTGAGTTCCTTGCCAGTGATTTTGAAGTCCGTGCCAGGCTGCCCTGTGCAAGGAAAGCTGAGTAGACACAAAAAAGAGGCATGCTGTGGGACGTTGACCCATTCCCTGCACCATGTGTTTGGTAATACAAACATGGTCATTTGTTCTTTGCATGTTTTATAGTGACACTTTAGTTCTTAGTTCCTGCTCCTGTCCTGATCTCCAGCAACCAAGTTTGCTCCCATAGAAATCAGGGAGGATCAGAATGGAGCTTTTCTTTGCGTGAGCTTGTTTCTGCTTATTTCTCTGAGATTTGTAATGAACTGACAGGCTGCTGCAATTGTAGCAACAAACGACTGTCCACTGAGTAGAATCACGGATCTCACATGGACTTCCATCCAGCCAGGTATCCATCTCCTGAAGAGCTCCGTGTGGGGGAGCGATTCTACTTTGTGTGGAATGGAGCACATCAAGCGATATGGCATAGTTTTTACATCTCATTTTTTCCTTTTCTTTCCCAATTTTCAATACACACTGCGCAAGAAGACTGCCTTATTTAGTAGGGATTTGAGAAATCAACACCTTTCTCCCTAAAATGAGCTTTATCTGCTCCTGAACACAGGAAAATCCCTGCTTGCTCCACACATCTGTCTTCCTTGCACAAAAGGGGGAGATTTCGGTTCAGCTTCTTTATTAATCTCCTTTTAATTATCTGTTAATGTAACATGAAATATCATAATCATCATCTGGTGAACTCGAAGGCACATTGATTTTACATAGAGAATTATGATTCATGGAAAGGAGTGCCAGAACTGCCTAGTGAGAGCTGTGCAGTGAAGTAGTCCTCTGTTCTTCCACATTTCACTCATATTCCAGGAGTTTTGGTGGAGTATATTGCAAAGAATCAGGTCACGGATTTTTCTTTTCCTTTTTGGTAATACATCATGTCACAGTAAGCCGTGGCAAGTTTGAGGATCAATCCTAAAAATACTTATTTTAATAAGACGTTTAATCATAGTAAAATATTACACTTGCTGTGAATAGCAAGTATCAGATGGAAATGGCTAGGATGCTGCTTTCAAGTCTCAGTATTTTTCAGACTGGATTTTGGACACCAGAAGGTCCATGGGTTATTTCTAAAAGACCTGCAAAAGAGAGCAATCTTGTAGTCTGTAAACTTAAAATTGCTATTCTCGGTTATGGCATTAGGGGACACAAATGGAGACAAATCGAGATACAGTAGTTTAAGGCAAAGCACAATCCCTTGTGCCTATTACACTGAAATCTAAACTGCAATTGCAACTTTCTTAACAAGCTTTGTTACATAAGGTCCCTGAAATGTAATGAGCACTCACCTTTTATGTGTGGAACTGAAGGCACTTAACAACTTGTAAGAACAGGTGTTTTGTTTGTTACCCATCCTACACAAAACGTTTTTTTCAAAGGAATCCAAAGGATTGGCACCTAAATCCCTTTGATGCACAAATGCCATTAATGAAAATGAGCGAGTACCCCCACTTGTATTGGTAGACAGTCTATTTCAGTTAACTGAGTACTTAAACACTTCTCTGAGGACACACGTAGTAGCATAAATAAAATGGGCATGGCTGAACTCTCACATCTGTGCAGATGCTCCTTTCTGCATGAGCATACCCGCCTTTGGAGGCTGTGGAGCACCCTGAGCTCCCATTGAATTTAGATGTGAGGGTACTTCCAATTTAGTTGCACTATGGATACTTGAAGAAACCTATTAACTGTTGTAGTCTATACTGAGATTAGTTAAAAATCTTTGGTGTTTCCTTCCTAGGTTAGAAAAACTCTGAAGTTTATTTTTATATCTTCATAGGAATCTACAGAAGTCATTGGTTTGTGTGGTGTTGTATCTATCTAGGAAATAGCTATATGCATAGAGTTGTCAAATGCAACTAATAAAAATTTCTGGCATTAAAAACATCAACCCAAATAATATGTTTTGTTACTTATTTGTATTCAATACAAGGGTTATTATGTCTCTCTCTTCAAAGTATAAAGATATTGTGCAGGTTAAGGAAGGTGGCTTCAGTCCTCTTCACATTGCACTGAACATTGTACAAACACATTTTTTTATAGTTGGAAATTAGATACTCAATTTGCTATAGCAGTGCAGTATTTACTGTATCTGGTATAACTATCAAATCTGTAATAATTTCTAGAAAGAATTACTATGCCTTGTAAGGACCTAAACTTAGCATTTTGAACATTTCCTTTCTCGATGTTATGTTTTCCTTCTGATATTTACTGTAAATCAGAACCATGCTTAAAGACATTTTGCCTCTGCTTAACTAAGGAAAAGTAACTTGAGCTAAGCTATTTCATAGAAGAAATAGTTTTACTGCCCATATAAAAATCTCAGTAATTTGAATATATGTTCGGCCCAGAATATTATTTGCTCATGGGAATAATGCTTGGCAAATCTCTTGATGTGTGATATTCTTGCAACTAAATAAGTTGATGCATCCTTAAACAGAAGGCGAAAAAGAAAATGTAGATTTAAGTCAAAGGTGTGGAACTGTGTGGGTAGAGTCAGAAAAAGTAGGTGCAACAGAGATTTTTGTCTGCATTTCTCTGTTATATTACTTTATTTACCATCCATCGCAGAATGCGACATTAAATGCTCGTGTCCTTATCTGGTTAGCACACTGATATTGCAAAACTGTTGTATCTGCCTGCAGCTGAATTCCACATTCTTCCTCATTCCACGTTCTTCCTATGTTCCTTCTCGTATGGATGCAGTATCTCTGAGTACTGGAGACTTTGCAACTACTTTAACGCAAATGTGTTTTGTTTCCTGATTTCAGCTATGATTAGTCAAAGGCTCTGCAATGAATACCAGTGACATGTCATCCGTTGTTGGTGTACTTTGGGTTATGTTCTTATCAGTAGGATTCGTTCTAAGATATGCAGTTAGCCACCCTCTTGTCTTGAGCTGAGGTGATATCATAGAATCATTAAGGTTGGAAAAGACCTCTAAGATCATCAAGTCCAACCATCAACTAACACCACCATGACTCCTAAACCAGGCCCTGGAGTGCCACATCTATACCTTTTTTGAAGGTATAGCCTCCAGGGTTGACGACTCCACCACCTCTCTGGGCAGCCTGTTCCAATGCCTAACCACTCTTTCAGTAAAGAAATTCTTCCTGATGTCCAGTCTAAACCTCCCCTGACGCAAATTGAGGCCGTTTGCTCTTGTCCTATCGCTAGTTTCTTGGGAGAAGAGTCCAACACCTGCTTCACTACAACCTCCTTTCAGGTAGTTGTAGAGAGCGAGAAGGTCTCCCCTCAGCCTCCTCTTCTCCAAGCTAAACAGCCCCAGTTC